>JUDQ01000011.1:153567-223936 GCA_000812075.1 Scedosporium aurantiacum
GTCTTCCCAGGCCCGGAGGCAGACCTGGCGGATTCGGCGGCATGCATCCCACTTTCGACGACCCCCTGTTCCAGGGCCCTGGAGGCGGTCAAGCCGGCGAGGATAGCTTCCATGACCCGCAACGCCCTCCCGGTGCGAGGTGGGATCCCTTGGGGCCCGGCGGCGGTCCAAGACCGAGACAGGGAGGTGGACAGCATCCTTTTGGAGGGGGGCCAAGTGGTGGTGGTTTCGGCGGCGACATAATTTGAACGATGCAAAAAGAAGAATGAATGAATGAATGCGTGGCCAGCCCTTAGCCGTTTCGGTTTTCTTTTTTATTCTCCATGTGTACAACAGCTAGTCATGACTTACGAAATTTGGCAAATGGTCATATCAAGGCTTTAATGAGGTAGTACGAGAAATAATATCAAAAATTTACCTGTGCTCGATCTTCTCGTTTGTGAGCGCTCAACTCCTGTGGGAGATGCTCCATTCCTCGACACATCCGCGGTTTGAGGGATAGTAGATTTCCTTTCTCTCCCGTCTCTTGTGATCTGGACAAGGATGAAGACTTGGAATCTCCAATGTCAATGTGCACAGCAAAAACCTAAACATCCAACGACGCCATCCTCCCTCGACCAATTCCGTCGACTTCTCCAAACGCCAGAATAGAATACTTCAGACAATATTTTCTTTCTTTTTTTTTTTTTTTTTTTTTTCTTTGAGAGGTCGGTTTCTTCCTCCTGGCCCTGTTTTAACTTTTTACTGAAATTTCTAGCAGTTGTTCCTCTGAATACCCTTTTCCTTTTTTCCGCTAGAACTTCCTTTTCCGTTTGTTCCCCCCCAGTTTGGTATCTATCTCTGTCCTTTTTCTCCCTCTTCACGCTCCACGGCCATTTTCATCCCAGATCCTGTCTGCTCTCGCCACGGAGCAGACCCGCAGTAAAGTTTCCCTTAAAAAAGTTCGATCTGACCACGGTATCGTCCCAGAATTGCTCAGCCCCAGAGATGCTTTCGGAGAGTACGTGTCCTTGCATCACCGGCGCTTTGGGTCCCACCAAGGGGACTCACCGCGGCGTCCCCCTAGGCAGAAGGCTGCGACGCCAGCTCCTGTAGCTTGGTGCGCTCCTCATCCGTGAGCATATTGTACCACTCTTGGAAGTTAGCCACGTTGTCACGCGCAGCAGACACGAAGAACTCGGTGAGGTAGGCCTGGGTTTCGTCATCTTGCTGGCGGCTGCCGCTACTTTCAATGAAAGCGTAAAGGTCGGATTTTGACGCTCCGAGGCCGAGATCGAGGCTATCGGGCTCGTCCTCCCAGTTGTCATCGCCGTCGTCCTCCTCAAGTTCGGCCGCCGCGGCCAACGCGGCAGCGGTGGCTGCGGCCCTACCGCTACCCGATGCCGAAAGGAGTTCTTGAATTAGAACCTTGAGAATCTTGAGCGAAGCGGGAATGATAGTGTATTGATCTGGGTCTGCTGCCGTTAGCATTCGAATACAACATTCAAATTGTAATTACCGCCCTGCACCTACTTTGCTTGGCCCTCGAGCGCGTCTTAATACGATCAGTGTCTGTGACAATGAGGTCTCCCTTGACCATGGTCTGCGACAACCTTGGGTCATTCAGCGAATACAGCTTCGAGAGCGCAATAACACTATTAGATAATTAGTTTGCTTGATCGCGTCATGAAATGAAGAGGTAGGAGGAATGGGCGAAGGCTGAGGGCGGGAACCGGGTGGGGGAAATTACTTTTGACGAATCTCATCGTATCCGGCAAAGTTAACCGAGTTCTCCAACCACTTTCCGAGTACAACGTGAAGACCACTCTGATCGCCAATCTGGATCTGGCTGAGGAACTCCACCACATCATGAGCGCCGACTAAGGACAGGCGCGCAAAGACAAGGATCAGAGATTGGATGAAGGGGGCCGCCTGGGCAGTGGAAAGTCGAGTCGCCACCGCTCGAAGAAGTTGAGGCAGATACGGACCGAGACGCTCATGTCCTGCCTTTTCTACCAGCTCAGCTGCCAGACCGCCAACTTCAGACGCCGAATTGTCCTCAATAGCAGATCCGAGAAGACGGTCGATCACCAGAAGGCAGACATCCAGACCGCTTTGGCCCGACTCATCATGCCATCCAAAGACTTGATGGTGGTCATGCATGAGCAGGTACTTCAGCGATTCGGCAGCAGGCCTCAGCACCTCGCCCTCAACAGCCTCCATGAGGAGCCTCTTTAGCTTGGGCAAAGTGGCGGAAATGAAGCCTGGAGGTAGAGGTTCAGTACCGTGCTGAATCAACACGACTAGAAGCTCTACGGCGACCTGGGAAGACAAGATTTTGTTAGCCATGGAAGAAGCTATACATCGCCGAGGATGTTGATGGGGTTTCATTTTTTTTTTAATCATCAACTAACCGTGACCAAGGGATCATCTTGGGTGAGGTTTGCAACGTCAAAGGCGCCAGTAACAATAGGAAGCACCTTGGCACTAAGGGCGGTATAGGAGGTCGGATCCGTCAGATTACGGACAATATCTTCAAACGACTCAGTAACAATCATAGTGACCTGGAAGTTGGAAGCTCCGTGTCTGGCTAGAGTGAAGAGAATGTCAACGGGTTGCACATTCGTGGCCAATGCAACCCGATGATCCACGTTGATGACAAGGCGCAGGGATTCCGCAATGGTTACGAGAAGTTCATCGGCATCCGTCATGTCCTCAGGATCTTTGTTCTGCATGAACTGGGAAATTGCCTGGATAATGGGAATTTGATGCTCAGGAGTGACACGCTTGGCGCGGACTAGATGCTCGACAGCCTTAATGCAGGCAACCCGGACCACCTCGGCTTCCTCACTATTGATGCATTGAAGAATTCGCTCAATAAGCGTGTCTGGGGTGGCGAAGGAGCGCGTGAGGGTACCACCAACCAAGTATCCTCGAGCGCGCAAGAGGGGCCACTCGGCTTGGTTGATGGCGTAGTCGACAAGTGCTAGGTAAGCGCGGGCTGTCTGCTCTGGAATAGTCTTGCCCATATCGTCGAAGTCGCTGGCCAGCATATTGAAGAGATAGAGGGCAGCCTCCTGACTTCTCCAATCACCGGCGGAATCTCCCGTGAAGAGAGTCTGCGTGTAACCGAAGAGGCCGTCGAGAGCAGCCTGGCTGTAGGTCTCGCCGAGCTTGATCAGCACATCGCCCGCAGCGGTCCTCGAGGTATAGTTGGCCGAAGCTGAAGCTTCCTCGGCAAGGTAAAGGGAGCAATCGATATCCCACAATCCCTCCTCTTCTTGGGTGATGCGTGAGAAAGCGACAAGAGTCTTCATGATCTCGGTCAACCAGGGAGTCTCCTGAGCCGACGGATGAGCCTGGAGCTGAGCTTCAAGCTGGGCGTGGACAGGGGGCGCACGGAGGAATTGATGGAGAAGATCAAGCTCCTCAAGGATCAAGAAGTCGAGGGAATAAGGTAGGTTGTCGATGTCCTCTAGTCGGTCCTGGGCATTATTATCGAGGTATAGCTCCTTGTGGGGTCCCTGGAGAGCCAGAAGTTCCTCCCACACGGCACTAAAATAGTCGAGCGACTGAGCAGAGAGCAACTGAGGGAGTACCATCCTAATCTTTAGAAGAGTCTTGAGGACTTGCAACTTGAGCATAATGAGACCATTCCAGGACTGGGGTTGGCAAGAGGCGGTTACAGGCTCGTTGGGTAACCTGGCCTTGAGAGCCTGGAGGAAGAAAGGACCCCAGTCCTTCAAAAGCTCATCGCCAAAGGCCTTGACCTCCTTGGGATGCTCCTCCTTGACAATATCCATCAAATCGAAACACGAGCGGAATACCGACACGGAAAGGGAGCGGATAGTAGGGGTCCTGTTCTCGTCGAGGGCAACAACAGTGAGGGCCTTGATAATGTCGCGGGCCATGGAAAAGAACTGATCCTCGCTCAGACTGTCCTCGACGATATCGGAGATGGTCCTAAGCGCACCATGGACCTGGGCGTCGCTACCCGTGGGTATTATGGAGAGAAGGCTCGGTAGCAGTTCGGGCCACTTGTCTGGGAGATCATGAATCGCCATCTTGCCGACCGCATAGCTACCCGGGTTAAAAGACGCGGCGTTAGAAAAAAAGAAAAAGAACTGGGAGCCATTTCATACGTCGGGACGCGTAGAAGTTTGAGAGACGCGTTGGAAACAGAAGACCTACCTCGCCGCGATTTTGACTTTTCGGTTCTCCTCGGGGCTCAGGGTGAGCTCCAGCAAGATCCGCCGGAGCTGGGCCCGAGCCTCGTCTGAAATGGCAACTAAGGGCTCTGCATCTGGGTCATCGGGATTCCAGTTTGCCTCAATAAACAGTCGGAGGGAGGAAAGGGCAGCCTGGCGAACGGAGGTATCGACGGATGTGTGGGCGGCGACGTTCGCAAGCGAGACTGGGAAGGCGGGGTTAGATTTGGCGTGGTTCAGGGCGAGCTCAGCCTGATGGCGGATTGGTTGCTCGGGGGATTGGGTGTTGGTGAGGACCTGAACGAGTTCGTCATCCATGGTGGCGGTCCTCGTGTGCAGCTAGACTCTGTGTTGTGGTGTGGATTGACGGATGCGAGAGGCAGAGTCGGTCAGGTAAAAGTCCAAAGGTGGGAGAGGTGGGAAGACGGAAAGGCGGGGAGAGAGGGCAAAAGTCGTCGCGCTTTCTGGATTGCAAGGTACGAAAACGACGTATCGAGGGGGGCATCAATGGTGGGGTCAAACCCACCAAATCAACAGTGCAGCACGACAATTTGAAGACTGATCAATCACTGATTCCACCTGCCACTTCAACTTCTGAACGCTGGTACAGCGGGTGGACAATTGTACACTACCTCGTACCTCGTACCTTCCAAGCCAAAGAAAATGAGTCGCAGGGGAATCGGATAGATGAATGTATCAGCGAATTGCGTATTATCGAGGATATTCCCTGTTACTTCGTACATTTCTAGCAAGGACGATAGAGAGTACCAAGTACTTCGTACATGTACAAGCTGGCTGACTGGAAGGAGCGAGGGAATGAGGAACGGGGAAGAGGAATCTAGAAATTAGAACTTGATAAAATGGATAGGTGAGCTAGGAACGAAGCAGACAAATGTAATGGCTCGCCAACGATGCTAGCTAGAACTCGTTGGATGCGGATGCGACTCAAGCTAACATATTAACATGCACAACAAATAAGCATGGGCACGCACGACAGGTGTGGCTGTCCAACTCCCGAACACTAGTGTAGACGCTTATCGCTGAACACTAGGCAAACAAACCTCGAGTGTTATGACACGCATTAATCATATTAATCTAATGCGGGGCGCCGGTGGTGGGTTGGCCTGGATCTTGATGTCAGAGCACGCCTTAGTTGGATGGATCAAACATCATGCAGTTCCGTCGATGTGCCCCAGCTACTCTGAATCCCAACCAGATCGACTACGAACTGGCTGCCAGGATCCATCCAGGGCACATCTCCAAGACGCACTAGTGCTTCAGAAGCCGTATCTGACAGAATGCGACCTTCAAAGTAACAGATAGCTGAAACCAGCTTTACATCAATATCGCAGATCCTCTACCTGGCTGCCTTCGAGGAGACGAGCAGAGAGTCTTCCCCGCCATCCCGCCATTCCCCTAGCGATTGGGTGAGTTCGCTCGCTGTGTAAGCTAGGAGTGATCAAGTCGACTGCATTAGAATTATTATATTCGCGGGGCTTACTGTAGCCCTGTAAACCTACGCCTGAGTACGAGTGACACAGATGATATCTAATACCCTCAAAGAAGACAAAATCAATGAACTCCGGATCCGAACCATACGAACTCATACACATATGCTAATGCCAATGTCATCCGAAATGCAGAGCTCATCCCTCGCAATGACAAGAATAGGAAATCACCCCGGCGAAACGCCAAGTCATGACATGGCAAACAAAACTTAATGTACACGTCTATATCATGTCAGACTGAACGGTAAAACAAGCACATGGAATCCTCTCCAACGGTGCCGCCATAATCGAGAGTGGCATCGCCATTGCAATCCAAGCAGCTGGAGAGGATTGCTCAAGCGGAATCGGTCACCATCGTCGGCTACTCCATTGTTAGTATTAGACCAGATGGGGCGCGGGGGTAAATCTCCAAGCGAATAAAACAAGATGAGTTCGGTGCAAGACTAACCTGAATGCTGAATCGACCTTGACGCGACGGCGCTTAATCTTGGGAATTGTGTCTTCATTTGATCGCTTCTTGTCATCCTCCTTCTTCTTTCCCATCTCTTCCTCTCGTTCCTTCTCTTCATCACTAGAAGATTTTGGAGAGATTCCGAGTAGCTCGTTTTCGAGGGAGTTGAGATCTGACTCCACCGAGCTTTCACGACGGTCACGGCCACGCTCTTCAAGACCTTTTTGGAATCTTTGAGTCTGATCGTCAGATGAATTCCGGCGGGCAGCAGAAGGTGACCTGCTTTGCCCGTTCCGCCTTCGCTCTGTGCTAGGCCCGCTTGATTTGCCGTAGTTTGGTCGGTAGCTATCGATAATCGGTCGGTGGTCCTTCTGAGTATTTGAAAAGCGTCTTTCGGGGGAACTTGATTCGCTAGGCGACGGAGTAGATCCATTGACGTTCGCGTCCCGGACTGCAAAACTCCCACCGATGTCGATGTCGGGGGCTTCATGGTCATTCAGGTGCTCTTGGCTTGCCTTTTGAGGTTCTCGCCTGGGACCAGGATTTATGCTGCTGCGTCGAGTCGCGAGCAGTCGTTGCAGAGGAGCTGAATCCACAGCGCCGTCGTCCCTAAGGGTTGCGATCTTGAAAGGAGCAGCATCCTTATACTTGTCCCAGAGCGGCGTACCCCACGCTGGGCTGCAGTAGGCGCTTAGATTGTCGGGATTTACAAACTTCGAAACCAAATACTCGGCGTCCCAAGCAGGCGGTATCAGGATGTCCTCGGTGTATTCGGATGGAAGTGGCCCAGCAGCAGCGTCTGCTAGATGAATTTCCTTGTGCTCTTTGAATATCATTTTCTCGTCCCACTCCAATTGCGCGTCTTCGTCCAAGATCTCACCCTCCTCGGCCTTATCCACGGATGCCGAATCTGCATCTGTGTCATCTTTGTTGTTATCCTTCGGAATGTCGGGCTTCTTTCCTCGCGTTTCCCGTCCACCCTTGGTCTTCTTTTCATGCTTAGCTGGAGAGGCCTCCGACACGGTATCCTTCCCATCCCTTTTCTTGTGTGTGTTTTTGGGTTTATCGTTCTTGGATGCGGACTGGCCATGCTTAGATCTGTCATCTTTGAACTTTCGATTCTTCCAGTTGCGGCTTCTGTCCTTCCGGTGGCTGTGGTTCGATGTGACTTCTTCTGTAGGTCTCGGGGGGAGAACTCGAATACCCGATCCAAGACCGAAAGGGAGAGCAGGGTCCGGATTTGGAGAGCCGGGGAAAGCATGGCCGGGGTAGCTATGAGGTACGGGCGGTGGGGGTTGCGGATGATATTGAGGCCCAGGGTGGCCACCATAAGGAGGTGGATATGACTCGACGCCTGGCCCTGGTTGACCATACGGAGCAGATATGGGCCCGGGAGGGAAATGATGCGGGCTTCGAGCTCTCACATGTGGCGGAGGGGTCGGTAGCGAAGGGTGAGGTTGAGGCAACGGCCGTTGTTGCGGCGGAGGATATGGATGTGATGGAGCATACGGCTGATGAGGTGGGGGATAATGATGTCCGTGAGGGGGCGGGTTCGGATAATGTGGCTGCGGCGGGGGTGGAAAATAGGGGCCGGCTGGGGGGTTGCCATATGCGGGAGGGCCCGGCGGTGCGGATCCTGGATGGTGTCCCGGATATGCCTCTGGAGTTCCGTATGAATGACTGTACGATGGCCCACTATAAGGCGGTCCCGGAATTACAACCCCAGGCGGAGGGACAGGCCCATGAGAGGGGTGAGGATTGTAATGGCCGTGGGGAGATTGAACCACTGGGGGTGGCTCGCTATTGGTACCACCGTAGCTTGGATAGTGTGGTCCAGGAGGCGGGGGATGATATGCCCCATACGGCACTTGGGGAGGAGGGGTTCCTGGGTAGGAACCAGGGTGGCCCGCATAAGGTGTTGCAGGCGGCGGGCCATACTTGCTGATGATGGCTCCCTTACTTTTCTTGAACGAGTTCCTGTCGCCACTTCGGGGGGTTTCGTCTAACTTTCTTTTGCGTAGAGCTCTACTGGATAAGTCAGTACAAATGGTGCTGGGAAACATGCTCAGACGAAGGAAGGGTCCACCCGCTTGTTACTTACGCAGGAATCTTTCGAGTAGGTTCATAACAGTCGATAGTCCAATGCCCATCAGCGCCACAGTTTTTGCAACTGGGCAGTCTAGATGAACCCGATGTAGACATGGGAATGAATGAATGAGGCGAGGCGTAATAGCATTGATATACACAATGTTGAGTGGTTTTCTGGAGATAAACACCCTCATGGAGCTCAGGATGTATCCTTGTAGATCTCCAAGAAATAAGGCCAGGACAAAATGAAGGTAGAAAGGCTAGGAGAAATAAATTATCAAGTGAATAATTTCTTGTTCTAGGAAGAGGCTGTGAATAGCATGTGAGGAGCGGACGCGTTTCTGTATGCTTCTGTGTGTTGTGGTTAGTGTTGTTCCTGGTGAAGAAAGAAAAAGAAAGAAAACCTTTAGGGAAGGTGAGGTGTAGTCCTTAAACAAGGGAGGAGCACAAATCCGAACCTTATGTTTCCGAGTGCTCTTCTCACTTGCTGCTAGCAGGAAAGGGGACTTGACAGCCTAGAACAATGAGGCTCACTGCACCTAGGCCAACCTCAATTCGAGGCGCGACAGACCACAGGCTGAGCTGAAAACACCCAAGTGCTCACTCCCTGACACATAACCTAGGGAGTTTGGCAAAGACTAGCTACTCGCTAGCTACCTTCAAACAACCACAACGAGGGTTTGTGTGATTGCTATCTGAGAGGTCAGTTAAAATCTTAGAAATGTCCGAAGTTAATGCATATGAATGGCTAATAAACAGAACTCGAACGGTTGATATGTTCATGCCCATCCAGTTTCGATGAATCTTACGGACATACTTACATCTTGGGATAGGTCAAGATAGGTCAGCTCCACACATGCGCAAATACTATGCCCGGTTCAACTTCAAGGCTCCCGAAGAAACATCCCGAACGCACAACCCCATCTAAAACTGATAAAAACTTTGTTGTGCGCTTCAGACTAGACAGGTATAGATTCGGTTCCAGAGAAATCCCGCGTGCTGGTGTCGCGGTCGAGGCGCCAGCTGATCGGCTGTCAAGGTCATCCGCTTTTAGAAGGTGAGGACGAAAGAGTGCACGACGAAAGTTGGAAGGCGTGCAGTCACACGCAAAAACTAAGCGGTGGTCAGCAGGCAATATATATCGCGGATAGAGCCATGTTTATTGTTTGACGCTGTCCATCGCAAGTGAACCTTGGATGAACCATCTTGCGATGACCAAAAATCGGAGGTGAGGTGCAGCGTTCCCTGGCATAAACTCGGCTAATAGTCGGCAAATCGGGTCGTCCCTAAGTGCTCCAAAGCCTCGGACAAAAATGAAGCAGAAAATCTGAGGCAATGGCAAGGGCTCGTCCTCTGTGCTCCGACGAGGTCTGAGAGAGCGAGGCCTTTCGAAGGGTCGGTAGAAGTTCAGGAGATATAGGCATGTACACAGAATCACAGTACCAGAGGTGAAAGGGATATGGCGTCACCAGGAGGCGAGGCTGAGGGCCCTGTTTGAACAGCACCCTCGTCTCACTTCAACGGACAATGTAGAAACACGCATGCTCAAGTCATGCGCATATGTGAACGTAATGAATGGAAAGATGACTCCTTGATGTTCATTGATGGATAGTATATTGTATTCTAGGACAAGCACATAGTACTCGATGACAGATGAATCGACGGGTAGGTAGGGAGGAAAAGGGCCACATATATGAGCATGACAACGGCTCCCAGCATGATTCAATGATACCCATCCACCTGAAGACACTCGCCGTCAGGATATCTGCGATAGTAAAGTAACCGTGTGAGGTTCAATAAAATAACCCCCACGTTAGGATAAGAGCTGTCAGGAGCTGACTTGAGGGGGGGAGCATATGAAAGTTCCAAAGGTAGCACGGAAATCAGGCTAGTCCTGGGATCATATCTGGCAGACAGTTGACAGGAGTATCGAGGAGAGGAACTTGAAGGAAACAATCCCCGAGGTCTATCGAGCCTCAAGGAACCTCAAGGCTCCTTTGGAAGGCTGGCCTTCTGCAGAGACTCTTCGAGTGAGTGCTAGGGGGTGAGGGATAGCCCGCAGAAAGTGATCTGGCATTACCTAAAGATCGCTGTAGGGCGAGCGTTTGATAAAATGGAGGGAAAAGGTGGAACTAAAGGGAAAGCCATCCGGGAATAGAGCAAAGGAGTGTGTGGTTTGAGGTGAAGTTTGAAATTGAGAGGGCAGAGTGCAATGTGGAATTCAAATTGTTGGGTCTGGAACCCAGACGTCTTTATGTCAGCGGCAAAATTAATTCAATGAAAGAAGCCAATTGTGCTTCGTATCCTCGGTGGAAATCAGGTCGCATACACAAAGTACTTCGTACTGTGTAAATGGTTAATGGTGGGTGGAACTGCCATTGTTAAGCTCCTGTCTATCCTCCCGTGGGGGCTGTACTTCGTACTTTCCATTGTTTTTGGAGCCGAAGGTACTTTGCGAGGAATGCAAGCCTACCTCATATCAATCAATTCCGTCAATATGAAGTAGTGTTCGAGAGTAGTCTTCGTAATGCGAAGTATTGATTTGATGTAGGAAGTAGTGGACGAAGTAGTAGACGAAGTATTAGTGTATGAAGTACTGGTTGGTCACAGACAGAGTCACATGGCAGCAACCAATACCAAGACCCTTCAGTGTTCGCTTCATCTGCTCTTCTTCTGCAGGGGAAGCAGCTAATGTTGAGTGATCCGCCAGACGTCTGGTCCATTTGCGTGCTAAACTAGCAGAGGCTAGGCACGCGGAGCACTGATATCGACAACGAGGGGCCGCACGTTTTCCCCAACTCCTTCACAACAGAAACCCCAATCCTGCGACCAGAAACCCTTCAACGGCTTCATCACCCACTCCCTTCCCGTCTTCAGAACGCCGAGTATCTTCTTCTAGCTTCAAATCCGATGCGACCATAAGTCTCGAATATGTTGGTGAAAATTCCACCACCACCAACTCTGAGCATCGACTTTGCCCCTAGTGGAAGTCGGAGAAGGCAGGATTGAGCGTCGGAGCAACCTGTCGCAGTGGCGACCCGGCTCGCACGCGCCCTTTTGTTTGTCCCGAGCATTTCCAAAATAGCGACCAAATTATATTCAACTCGACCTCTCAAAAATGCCCAGCCTACCAGGTTAGTCGCGCGCCCTGTGTCACTCCTTTCTCCGGTCTCGTCGACCATGAGCTAAAAGCTTAATGATTTTTCGCGGAATAGCGTCGGTCGACCTGGACGAATGTATCTCCCGTCTCTACAAGAAAGAGCTTCTCGCCGAGTCCGTTATCGAGGCGATATGCGCGAAAACAAAGGAGCTTTTGATGCGGGAAAGCAACGTCATCCACGTCCAGGCCCCGATCACCGTTGTCGGCGACATCCATGGACAGTTCTATGATCTCATAGAAATCTTCAGGATCGGAGGCTACTGCCCCGACACAAATTACCTCTTTTTAGGTGAGTTGGTGTGATACCCACTATGCGGTCTCTTCGAACGCATCGAAAGCTCTCGATGTGATCGCTAACGACATGGTTGTACTTTCCTTCTGTAGGCGACTACGTGGATCGCGGCATGTTTAGCGTCGAAACGATATCTCTCCTTGTCTGTTTGAAACTTCGATACCCGACTCGCGTGCATTTAATTCGAGGGAATCACGAATCTCGAGGCGTAACACAGTCCTACGGCTTTTATACTGAATGCTCCCGCAAATATGGCAATGCCAACGTTTGGCACTATTTCACGGACATGTTCGACTTTCTAACGTTGAGCGTTGTCATTAACGACCAGATCTTCTGTGTTCATGGAGGTATTTGAGCCTGCGTGCTTTGTTCCCCAACGTATGTTCCTCTGACCATGGGCTAATTTTGGCTCCGAAGGCTTATCTCCCTCGATACACTCCATCGATCAAATCAAGATTATCGACCGCTTCCGAGAAATACCCCACGAAGGCCCCATGGCCGACCTTGTATGGTCCGATCCCGATCCAGATCGTGACGAGTTCTCACTCTCCCCGCGCGGTGCGGGTTATACCTTTGGCGCCCAGGTTGTGAAGAAGTTCCTGGCCGTCAACAACATGTCCCATATCCTTCGCGCCCATCAACTCTGCCAGGAGGGATACCAGGTGCTGTATGACGATCAGCTAAGCACAGTCTGGAGCGCGCCCAATTACTGCTACAGGTGCGGTAATATGGCTAGTGTCCTCGAAGTCAGCGATACTGGAGAGAGATTCTTCAACGTATTCTCGGCAGCCCCTGAGAACGACCTACACAAAGACTTGTACCTAGGCGGCGACAAGTCTGCAGACGGAAGCGCACTTCCCGATTACTTCCTATAGCTGGCACGATGATAGACTGGGATCTGGATAATGTATAAGTTTATGATATGCTCAACGTCCTTAATAAGGAACCTCTCCATAGAATACAATTTAATGTGATACTATGGCCAAGATTCCCACGTGAACTGACGAGCGTTGGCATGGAACAGTTCCTTGTCCAAGTATATCGTTTCGGTTTGAAAGACTTTCGTAATCGTAAAAATAGCGAGGCCAGTAACCTCCCTCATAGACCTCCACACTTTGCTTTTTGTGCTTTATCGGCATCTCTGGTATATCTACACCGCTTGCCCGGCCGCTTGAAAATCCAAGGGCGTGCCTCTCTGGTATATTGAAAAGTAAAAGAAAGGAAAGAAATTGAACCGGAGCATCCGACTACCAGTCCTTGGAAATGTCAAAACTCCACTCAAACTCCAGATGTTTCTTCTTGTCGTCGTCCACGAAGGTCGAGACGGCATTGTAGTGGCCACGGGCAAGCATTCCGCTCGGAGCGTCTTCCTCGGAAACTGCAAGAGAGTACACATGGTTAGTGAATTTCCCCTTTTCCTCTTCACAGCCGTGATCGCCCTTAGAAGTACCTACATCTCTTCTCGTAAGTGGGCTGCTTGTCGGTGTTGGGGGCATAGCTTCCCTGAGGATAATGTCAGTGTATTGAACCGCCGTGTGACGTCTTGACGGTACCGAGAAACAGAAAAAGAAAGACGTACAATCATCTCAGAATCCTTGCTAACCCTGATGCCCTTACGCTTCACGACCTGGACGTAGTGGAGGCCACTGAGAATCTCATGCTGAACCTTGAAGGTGGCGACCATGGTGAACTTGGAACCCTCCTTGATCTTGAAAGGCTTATCCTTGAGGGCGAGTTCGCTGCCTGGCTGGGACAGATCGATTCGGACGGGATCGCGGCCGGCGCTCTCCATGGTCAGGGCGAGGATAATGCATACTCGAGGATCGTTGGGATCGGAGAGGTCCTTGCCGCCGCCGAGACCGAGAGATTCCTTGTATTTTTGGAGGGATTCGTCGTTGGCGTCTGTCGGAGGGTTAGCAAAATGGGCACCAGGGGGTCTTCGGATCCCGAAGTGGGCGGAAGTGCCGTCCAGACTGTCTTCGGGCAGGACACCACAGCATCCTCCACTCGCAGCCAGAGCGATGGCAATGGCGGACAATTGCAATCATCACCACGGGCAAGGCGAGGACGAGTTCGTCAAATCAAGGAACTCAGAACTTACCCATGTTCTGGTATTCGGCGAGACTCTGCTTGGGCTGGGTCAACTTGTAACCCTGAGTCTCCTCAGGCATAGTGTCGTCTTCGTGGGAGGCCATGTTGGCGGCGATAGTGTATGTTTCCCCTCTAAACGATGTTCGAAGAGATGAGACAGATAGGGAGAATATCTCAAGGGCCGATTGCTAAACAAGAATATTGTCCAGCAAAGGATTGTTGCGAGATTGATAGAAGAAACGGAGCAGAGGCTGGAATCAGGTAGGAGGGGTACTAGCTCATAATGGGTGTTTAAGGAGGGGGATAGACTCCCAGGAGCATCCTACTTCCTACTTCGTAAGGTTTGGTGGGGTTACGAGTTGCCAGGACCACCCAGCGACATGGATGGACAGCTGATTCAATTGGGTTCGAATACTTGCACATACCTGCACACCGCCAGCGAAGGCGGGGAAGGGGCAATGCTTCAATACTATTTGGGTATTACTGGAAGAAACGATGCATGATAATAACATTAGAAGGCAAAACGACAGCAATTGGCCTGGGACACCCCTGAGACTTCAAATCGATCATCCAGGAAAATACCACCGTTTCGGCCAGGGCGGGACGGAGTGCGGCAGGCATCTGGGTGAGTGGGTGGGAGAGCTATCCAGACAAGACAGAATGCCGTTTCCAGGTCCAACTTACAGTTAAATAACTGTAATTATTGATATTACCATGAGAAATTCATACCACTGTTGTTTAACTATAAAAATAAAAATAAATGTGAAAAAAATGGAGGGGTAAGAAAGTCCAGCTTTTAGCTCCGGCTTCAGCTATTCACTTTCACAAACAAGCTTTGTTAAAGTCCTTCCTCAATATCTCCTCAATTCCTTCAATTCCTTCCTCAACTCCTTCCCCAATTCCTTCCTCAACACCTCTCAATTACGAAAAATACATAGATTATAGTAGAAATAAAATTAAATAGACTAGAAACACTATAGAATATTTTACAAGTTTATAGCTACAGATCAAGTATTCCAGTGAAAATATCATACATGAAGGTGTATGGTAGTTGTGTGTGGGATGGCCAACGGTTGTATGGGAGCAACCATGTTCGGATAACTGTTGTAAATAAGTACCCGTCATAGGAGGGATAAGTGAGAAACCATTAAATAACCGTTGACATATGGTAAGCGCCTCCTACTATTGCTGTTTCATCTCCAACAGGCAGCTCATTGTCCAAGACCACGACTCACACTCACAGAGGGATTCCAACTTCGTAGGATTTTGTATGAAGTACTAGTAAGCGGAGTCGACATTAAAGAATCGACCTCAAACTGTTTGCCTGCTGAACAACTAATCAAGGATATTTATCCTAGAGGAGGTTGACAATCTAACGTTGACCATGGTCATTTCTGAAGCACACGACTGAGCCTAACTTGGCCTTAAGGTGCAAATTACCGAGTTCACACGCTTGAATACACCAATACTTGCAGTGCTGGACAGGCATCCAGGCTCAGCTCGCGAAATAGCCGTCCAGCCAGTAAGCTCGATCAATAGTCCGGCCAGGATTGATTAGACTCACCTCGTGGATGAGACTCCTACCGATGGTTGCCGATGGTCAATGCTGTGTTCGTGCCTCCAAGGAACTCCTACCCTCGTGAGGAGGGCGAAGAAGCGATCGATCACCTCCCCATCAAGTGTGCAATAACGCACGGTCCTGGATTGGGTTAGCCCCAGCTAAAGGGACAAGACGAAGGACGAAGGATAATAATCAATCGATCAATGTACGAAGTACCCTGGTACTGCGGTGTTGCTCGTACAGTCTACAAAGTACTGTAAAATGGGAGGAACTAATACGCTCGTGAGCTGATAGGTATAATAGCTGGGAACACTGATGTGGATATGCACCGCTGTGTTTCTCATTATAAATCGATACTGTGGGTTCATGTACAATTGTCCTCATGTACTGTTCAAGGAACTCGGAGAAATGCCGAATCAGAGCGCGTATCCTACTCAGCCTGCCCACTACCCACTCGGGTACATGGACTGTCAGTAATAGTGCCAAGCATTAGCTGAGTACTAGAAGTAGCCTATTATTTCCCATTGAATATGTTGTATCTTATTAACCTCCAACTGCCAAATTAGGCCAGCGCATAGACCACCACTTCTCTCCAGCCTCCTGCGATGTCGTAGCGTCTTGTACTTCGTACCTCGTAGATTAGTTCCTTCCCCCTGACGCCGGCCGCCATCATCGTCAATAGCGTTGTGCTCCCTCTTATCCTTGCGTCTTCTGTCTCTCTGTCCCGTCTTCTATTGTTCCGTCCCTTCCCCCTTCCCCCTTGCCCCCAGAATTCCAAGTTCCCAGAACACACACACATACAACACACAGCCATCCCACGAACGGCAAGGTTGATTGGGGGAAAAGTGCTCGGCACCCTGCGCGTCGTTTTCAGTCACCACCCAATTTCGTCCTCGACTTGCCTCTGCCTCATTGAGTTTCTCCAACACACTCGACCAATCCCTCCCTTGCCCTCCATCATCATTTTCACAGGTTGTTGTTTTCTGCGGCATTAGTCCTTCTTGCGCTTCTTCTTGTCTATTTTATTCGATATACTTCGTACTCATTCCTTCTTTAATGGAATTTTGATGCGACTAATTGTTTTAAGTATTTTGGTAAGTTCAATGCTCGCGTTCTGATCCAGCAACCGAATGCGCCAGCTGTCAAGCTTTTTTTTTTTCTCTCTCGCTTCGCCCGGATCCCTCTCCACCTCCTCTGCCCAGCATTACAGCGTGACACGGCGCCCAATTTTGAACAGAGTTCTAACCAAGTTTAGTTTGCGCTTCTTCCATTCTGATTACAACTCAAAACATAAGTTGTTTGTGTGACCGGGACGGGCAAGTAGTCGCTCTCTCACCCTCGCCGCGACCGATCTTGCCTCTTGGTATTTCAAACCGATTAAGTGTCATCAATTCTTCACCTCTACACAACGAGACGCCCCAAAGTCGCGTTTGTCGCAGCGCCTTCAGATCACAATGACGCCCACCAACAAGAGGAGTCTTCCCACGAAGATTAATCCGCTATTAATCGAGAGTATCCCCGAATGTATGCCTCACCCTTCGTCGTCGAAGTTTTCGCGTCCGTAACTCACGCCATTGTAGACACCGAACTCGTCGCGCGTCGCCGACTTGGCCAGACCCAGCTGACGCCTAAGATGGTCGGCCCTGGTGCGAGCGAACAGACCACGACTCTCGGCGCGTTTGATTATGCTCACCTTCGCGCCCCAATGCCCAAGGGCATCGTCTCTGGCATTTTTAAGTCTAGCCCCAACAGCTATTTCCTGATGCGCCGCAGCCACGACGGATACGTATCTGCGACTGGCATGTTCAAGGCGACGTTCCCCTACGCCGAGGCGGAGGAGGAGGAGAGGGAGCGCCAGTATATCAAGACTCTACCTACCACGAGTCGTGAGGAAACTGCTGGCAACATCTGGGTGCCTCCCGAGCAGGCCCTGATCCTCGCTGAAGAGTATCAGATCACGACCTGGATTCGAGCCCTTCTTGACCCTGCCAAAATCGCGGTTTCGAGCAGCAGCAGTTCGTCCGCTAGTCCTCCGAGGAACATCACGGCGCCTCCCAAATTTGACATTTCCAAGCACGCGCCCAGCATCGCTTCGACCATTACACCCAACCTCGCGCCACCTACCCCGACGTCCCTCGCTCGATCACGCGGTCGCCGCTCTGCTAGCCCTTCGAAACTACCCAAGAAGGTGACTGCCTCTCCTCGCAAACGCTCGACAAGGGTGAAGTCCTCCGAATCGTTCGATCCGCCGCGAACCAGGAGCCGCAGTCAGTCTGTAGAAGCTGAGGAAGCCAGCGCGCGTGCGTCGAAGGAGGCCGAGGCCAAGGCAGAATCCTTGGTTATCCTGCAGTCCGTCGAAGAGGAGCCCTCGAAGGCTACTGTCGAGGAGGAGGACGAAGAAGAAGTCGCCGCGGAGCAAGATGAGGAAGCCAGCCAGAAGAAATCTTCCGAGAAGTCCAAGAAGAAGAAGGCGACCGATTCGGGCAAGATCCATCTCCTGAGTGCTGGCGAACCCCCGTCAAAGGAGGAGACTCTGAAGATGTTGGCGGAAGCTAAGAAAATGGTCGAGGAAGCGGCAGAATCCACTTCCCCATCGAGCGGCGAATCCCCATCGGAAGAAGTCTCTACGGAAGCTCCAGCGATAAACGGAGAGGTTGAGTCGAAGAAGGGCAAGCGCAAGGCTCACGATATCTCTACTTCTGATGAACCGAACGAGAAGGAGGGTGGTGAGGAGCAGACGGAGGATGACGAACAGCAGCGCGCCGCAAAGAAGGTGAAGACTGAGATTGAGGTTCAAAAAGAACGTGTCAGGCAACGCGCTCTCGTGGGCATTTCTGCCGCCGTCGCTATGGGGTAAGAAGCCTTTCTTTCTTCTCTCTCCCCACTCCTTTTTTTTTCTCTCCTTTTCTCTTGTTTCCGTTACTTTCTCCTTTTCTTGGTTGTTCACTTCGTTCAACCTAGGAGTATGAAACAATCTGCTAACTGCATATTCCTAGTGCCATCATGCCCTGGCTAATCGGAATCATATAAACCATGAACCACGGTTGCCTCCTTTTTTTTGGGCAAAACACACGGGCCTAATATGGATAGGGTTCTGGCGGATGGTCGAGGCAGGTGTTGTGGGTGTTTTGGGCGAGGGATGCTGATGATGAGGCGCCCCTCGGAATCAATTTTCTCATTTTTGTTCCCACTGTTCTTCTTCTTTTTCCTCTTCTTCTTCTTCTTCTTTTCTCATTTCCTCCTTTACATACCCCCTTGTCATGATCCCCTCTTTTTCACACTTCTCATTCCTTCTTTGGGTGGCGCAGATTATTTTCGATTTAGTCCACCTCTTCAAACCGCAGAAGAACCCACACAACATCCACCGCCACTTTTTTTAAACAATACGTGTTTTAACTTGACTTCTTCTCGTTCCCCTTCCAAGGCTCTCGGGCTCATAAATATATCCGTATCTACAGAGGTGTTTGGAGACGCGTTTAGGGTACAATTGACGCAAAACTGGTACCTTTGATTCGTGGTGGTTTGTGTTGGATGGATGGAATGGCGAGGGATTGAGATTGAGGCGACACAGATACAGATGCCGCTCGCTACTCGTAGCGCCGAAAAGAAAGAAGAAAAAAAGAAATCCCATACAAGCTTGTAATGAATTCTTACCGCTGCTGTAGTAACTGATTGTTCGTTTCTGGTTAGCAGGAATTTGATCCTTGGTGTATTTTGCTGTTTACATTTGCGATTTCGGCTTGAGTTGGCTTGCCTTGGGAGCTAGTCGGCAGACTGCGAAGCCTGAGAAGGCCTGAGAGAGACTTGAGAGGTGGGTAGGGCCGGCAATGGGCGGCTAGCTGAGTTCCGAGGCTTCATTGTGGATCGAATGTTGCTCTGCGTTGCTCCCCCCGCATTCCGGGAACTCGGTGTGTTTTTTGTTGGTGCCAATAGCCGATGCCGCAACGGTGACAATATAAGACCCCGGGTAGCGAACACAAGGAGCTGTGGCGTCTATCAATTGTGCTTCGAGACCCTTCGTGTTTGTCAACCTTACCGCATAGTTCTTCGAAACCCAAAGAAAAGAAAAGAAAGGAAGTAAACCGGCCATGGCTGTCGCTAGGTTATTGAGGGCTGTGCCCGCGCAGAGGCGTGCGTTCTCCTCTACCGCTCGTCGTCTTGATACCTACGGTTTCATTGGACTGGGCCAGATGGTATGGTAAACCGGAGTTGTTCCAAGTTCTACGGGTGAAGAAAGAACACCGACGGTGGTGGCCCGTATACTGGGGCATATCGTATCGGATGGACATGATCTAATTGGGGTGAATTCTCATCTAGGGATACCAAATGGTGAAAAACCTACAAAAGAAGGCGGCGGCGACAGACACGATACGGGTCTTCGATATCAACAAGGCTGTGACGGAGAAGCTCGTTTCCGAGGTTCAGGGCGGCGCAAAGGTCGAGGTGTCCGCGAGTCCTCTGGATGCCGTCAAAGACGCTGTAAGTTCTTATCCTCCCCCCCAAATTCCCCCAATCTGGGGGGTTTCGCTTCAGGTCTTGGGGTGATTTTCAAACCATTGAGATGAGGCCGAGGTGTCTTCCTGTCGCATCAATGGTTAGATGTGTGCTGGCCAAGTTTAAAACGCGCCCTTGATATATTAGCCCTCAGCCCCTACCCGAAAGGGCTGGCTCTCTTCGTTCCATCATTCGTGTATTCCAATGGCCCTCTTCTAACCGTTCAATCTCGAACAGGACACCGTTATAACCGTCCTCCCCGAGCCCGTCCACGTCAAAAAGGTCTACTCGTCCTTCCTCGAATCCATCCCTCCCCGCGACCGCATCTTCATCGACTGCTCCACAATCGACCCCTCTTCCTCCCAAGAAGTCGCCGGCTGGGTCAAGAAGGCCAAGCAGGGCCACTTTGTCGACTCCCCGATGTCGGGAGGCGTCGTCGGCGCCGCCGCCGGCACGCTGACCTTCATGCTCGGCGCCGACGCCGACCTCGTGCCGCGCGTCCAGCCCGTCCTCGAAAAGATGGGCCGTCGCATCCTCCACTGCGGCAAGCAGGGAACCGGTCTCTCGGCGAAGCTGGCCAACAACTACCTCCTCGCCATCAACAACATCGCGACGGCCGAGGCCATGAACCTGGGTATCCGATGGGGCCTCGATCCCAAGACGCTGGCCGAGATCATCAACGTCAGCACCGGCAAGTGCTGGCCGTCCGAGGTGAACAACCCCGTCAAGGGCGTTGTGGAGACCGCGCCCGCCGGTCGGGACTACGCTGGAGGTTTCGGCGTCTCGCTGATGAAGAAGGATTTGAAGCTCGCCATGCTCGCGGCCGATGAGGCTGGTGCGAGGTTAGAGTTGGCGACGAAGGCGAGGGAGCTGTACGAGGCGGTGGAGGCGGATGAGAAGTGCGCAGGGAGAGACTTTTCGGTCGTGTACAGGTATATTGGCGGCAAGGAGGAGTAAGGAGTAGTAATATAGGGATAGGCGGTTGATAAAAATGTGCGATATATACCGAGAAATTAGAACATTCCTTCTTGGATTGGGAGAATATCCCCGGTTCGTGATTGATTGATTGACAAGAGAGAGCGCAGCGACTTATATTCAATTTATCCATCGATCGGTTCCGAGCCCCCGGGACGACCCAAGTGGCGAGTTGGACATCTTTCGGCACCGGGATCTCCGTGTTGGCCAGTGATAGTATTTTATTTCGAGGAGCAACAAGGATGATAAGCTGGACAAACCTCTATCTAATACTTCGTACATCCAAGCCTGTTCTGGAGAAAACCCAGTCACCAGTATCGAGGGATACTCGAAATGAGTTGGCAAAGAATTCACGCGTCCTCATTTCCCTGGCTTCCTTGGGTGTGACCATCCCTCCACCAAATAACCAAATATACCCAACGCAGTCGTATGATACAGACGGATTCCTCTGCCCTTAAAGGGCGTCTCTCCCCATGAAATGGTTCTTGGCCCAACGATGGATGGGCTTCCATCCTTGGAAGTCAACCGTCCGGCTCACCCTCCATCCGGATCCGAATACGACGGGGTGGCGCTCGAACCGAGCTCCTGGCGCGCAAGGGGAGCGCTATTTGCATTCTTGGCCTTCCTCTTCCCCTCCATTTCGCGCCCCCAGACTCATCTTCAGTCCTGTTAGCGATGTAGCATTATCGATTTAGCTCCATTTCTGGCCTCGTCCATCGTTGCTTAATTTGTAATATCTCGCGCTCGCCAAACCGCGGGCTGTGATCCAAACATGTGCCGCCTTCTGCATCGTGCATCGTGCTTCTCTTGACTCTACCTCGTAGTATCGCCATAACCTTGACTAGGAATGCTCCATTAGACAGTGGAATCGATCCATCGGGAAATCAACTGAGACCTTGCGACGCCATAAAGTTCAGTTCATAGCATCGCGGACCTTTTACAACCATCCCGTCTCCGCACTCGACATCGCATTTTTGCCCACCCCCGCGTCGCATCTTCTCTCTCGTCGCTTCAGCCATCGCATTACAGAGTCCCTCTCTTTTCGCGCCTCATCATGTCTCGAAATGGAGACCTCAGAGCCTCGTTTATAGCCTGCGAGGAAGTTTCACCCCTTTGCCCCGTCGAGGCCACCGTGCTGGGCTACACACCGAATCTCGGCGCCAACGTCTTCTTCGCCGTCGCGTTTGGCATCGCCGTGTTCGCGACGATCGGGATCGGTGTTTGGAAGAAAACATGGACGTTTATGGCGGCGGTCGCGCTTGGTGCTAGTCTCGAAACAATGGGTTTGTTTCCCTCCATACCCTCCGTTTCTAACACCTCTTTGATGTATAATTCCATGGTCGTTCTCTTGTGAAGGAGTCTTGCACTCTCGGAAACTCAGAAAGACAGTGACAGCGGCTAACAAGAAGAATAATGTTCAACAAAATACAGGCTACGCCGGCCGAGCAGCGATGAGCAAGAACCCCTGGAACAAAGACGCCTTCCAGATGCAAATCTGCGTCATCATCCTCGGTCCCACAGTCATCTGCGCCGGCATCTACCTCATCATCAAGCACATAGCTCTCAACCTCGACCCGTCCCTCTCTCGCGTCCGCCCCAAGTGGTATCCCCTCTTCTTCCTACCCGCCGACGTCTCCTGCCTCCTCATCCAGGCCATCGGCGGATCACTGGCCGCCGCGGCCGGGAGCACGAACCAGAAGCTTCTCGATGGCGGGAATCGCTCCATCATCGCCGGTATATGTCTCCAGGTTGTCGTGCTGTCGCTATTCGGCCTGGTATCGGGCGAGTATCTCTTCCGCGTCAACCGCAAGGTTAAGAGCCTCGGCAGGGAAGAGGCGGAGAGGTTGGGTATGGGTTTGTGGTTTGAGAAACGGTTTAGGACGTTTCTGAGAGCTTCCTCCGCCGCTTACCTTGCCATCCTTTGTCGGTGCATTTACCGGTAGGTTTTGGATTGCATCTTGCCAACCACCCCTTAGCATGTTGTTGAGGATGTGCATTTTGAGTGGCCGAGGCTGATCATCATGGGTGACTATAGAATTGCTGAGATGGCTGGTGGATGGGGGTGAGTTTCGTGTTATCCTGTAAGGTTATTGTGGGCTTGTCGACTGACTGACGACTCTACTCAACCAGGAACCACATTATGCAGGATGAGATCTCCTTCGTCATTCTGGACTCATGGTGAGTGGAAATATTACTCGTTTCATCCCGATTTTTTTCTTTCTCTCCTTTTCCCTCCTTTGCGATTGAGAAAGCTAATATCACTGTTAGTCTATGCCTCGTTGCCGTCTGGCTTCTCACGATTTTCGCGCCAGGCCTCTATTTCCCCCAAATGGCCAACTTGACTAGGAAGAAACAGGGGAGCGATGTCGAGAAGAATACAACTGCGACGGATGGCGTCCTTTCTGAGGGTGCCGCCACAGAATAGTTGGGTGTGTAGATGGTAAGCGTAAACAGGTGCTTTCAAGCGGGAAGGCGTATTTGGCGTTTCTCATCTTTTATGTGTTAAAATTAGGTGAGAGGAACCGGATAGGATATGTGCGGAATATCAGGTTCAAAATGCATGAAGGGCTCTTCACTTATCGATTCTTATGGTCGCGATCTGTTGATAATTGATCCTCCCAAGTCATGAGAGTTATCCATATCCACTATGGCAAAGCCCTCTCTCTATGCTAGTTACTTTCCTATGCAAGAGTATTCATTTTCTGAACTCATGTCTTCATCAGTCTATCGTTTTCACCACCCTCTTCTTCTGACTCCTCCTCGCCGGACTCTTCTTCTTCTTCTTCCTCGTCGTCATCGTCATCCTCATCTTCACTGTCCTCTTCTTCGTCCTCATCTTCCTCGCTGTCGCTTTCTTCATCCTCTTCCTCCCCATCATCCTCCGCAAGCCAATCATCCAAAGTCTTAGATCCAACTGCCTCGCCATTCTTGATCGAGGACGCAATACCACTGCCCTTCGACGCCATGCTGTCCAACCTCTGGCTCGCCGGAATAGCCCCTCTGCTGCTTTCCCCGTATCCGCTAACCGGTACATCGGTATCGCGTAACCTAGGATCAGGCTCCTGACCGCTCTTGACCCAGTCGGGGAGAGGGGCGTATCCTTTGAGCCCGTGGATGCCCCCGCCTCCCGCGAGAACCAGCGCTGATGAACCAAGTACAAACCCTTTGCGCGTCTCCGACGGGCTCGGGGCCTGTGGTGCGGGCTTCGGCGCGAGAAGCATAAGAGTAGCTAGCTGCGGGACGGAAAGCAGAGCACGGTACATCCTCGCTCGATCACGCAGATCATAAGAGGTGTCATACCGGACCAGGAGGAGCACATAATCCCACAATTTAGCGATTTGATCCTCTTCATCCCCGGGAGAGACTGAAGGGTCGTCACTCCTTTCCTCGGATTCAGCGGCTTTCTTCTCCTGTTCTTCTCTGACCCTGTTGATGTGGTGGAGGTACACCTTCGCCGCTAGCAGCACAATTTGTTGCTTTGCCGCTTCAGACTCGTTCGAAAAATCCTTCAGGAGGATCCTGAGGACATCCGCAGCGATATTATCTTCGCCGCGGAGACCAGAAAACTCACCCACAAGCCAGATGATCGTCGCACGTGCCTGGGGATCCGTTGCGCTATCAAGGTTCTTCGCCAATCGCACAACCGTCCCGACATGGCCTTCCGGATCCTGTTGGATGAGATGTCGGATGACCGTAAGAGACTCTGCCGCCAACCGCCCATCGAGGCTGGCAATCTGACCCAGCAAAAGGCGGAGACAACGGGGTGCCATTGAACTATCGGCCTGGGCGCAACGTCCTATGGCGCGCACGGATTCCCTAACGAGCGCAGGGTTTGAAGAGCCGCGGGAGAAGTGCTCAAGCTCATGGAGGATCAAACTCTTGATGTGCGAGTTGCTATGGGGGAAGATGAGGGTGAGGATCTCCAGCTTCAGCTCCCAGACAGCGGCGCTATCCGTACCGCGCACGAGGAAGTGATTCGCGTACTTGACGAAGTCTGCAGGCCATTGGAGACAAACCGATACGATGTTGAACAGAGCCACCTGTTGTATATCCGAAGCGCCGCGGAGGAGAGCCACAAGGGGCCCTATAGCAAGTTTAACATACTCCCGGGTACCGAGTTCAGAATAACACCTCGCTACTGCGGTGGTGACCGCCGAATTCCTGCTCTGCAAGAGCGGTTTAATAGCGTTTAGTAGTAGTTGGAGGTCCGGATCGAGCACAACCTCGGTGCCGTTGCTTTCGGCGCCGGGGCCGTCATAAAATGTCTGGAGATCTGTATCCTGGCTAGGCTTTTCGCTTTCTTCCACCCGTCTTGTCCTCCTCGGAAAGCATCTCCTAGCATAGTATGTCATCATACGAAGTGTCGCGAGTTGGCCCCATTCGTCCATGTCCACAATTTTCTTCACGAGGCTTCTATAATTCTTATGAATAAGGTCGATGCGATCAGGGCAGGTCTCCATGAACGATATGACGGCAGCCCCAGCAACGTAGTACTGCTTGTCCCCGAGCAACGTCGAGAGATAGTCAACCAGCTGGGGCTCCTGGCCAGGATCCAGGCGGTAACACTTCGGTATCGCCAGGGCAGCGGCCCGTCGGACGTAGGGGCTCATGTCCGCCACGCCCTTCTTGATGGCTAGTGATACAATCTGGCTAATCACGGGAACCCGAATGCCCGACATCGTCTTGAGGGCGAGAGCTCGGACTTGGGCATCCTTGTCGGAGAGGGACTTTTGAATGGTGTTGATGGACAGGAGCGCGAGGTCGGGTTCTTGCTCGGCATGGTGTATGAGGTAGATGTAGACAAGCTTCTTTATCTCAATGTTGGGAGACGCGACATTTTTTACAACGGAGGAGAAGAAAGGGAGAGTCTTTTGCGATCGGTACATCATCTGTCACGGTAAGTGTTAGTTAAACAAGGCTGGGCTTCCGGTATAGGCCGGACGAAAACGCACAGCGAGGACCCGACGTAGGCCGTCGAGGACATCGCGCTCATTTCTGCTGTCGAGGAGCTTCTTTATCTGGCTGCGGTCGAGAGGTCGCGTGCTTCGGGAGCTTCGTGTCGCCTGGGCGGCATCGAGAGTAAGCTCTCGAGCTGGAACAGAGTCGGTCAGCGGCGTCCTTGCTTCAGACTAGAAAGGCTTCCGAGGGTGTCCTAAACATACCACTCTCGAGGAGCGTTGATATCCTCGACAGTGACTCCATCTCGCGCGTCGCAAAGGGCGGCCGAGGCACTGCAGATTTTGGTGGGTGGTGGTGGTTGCTGGTGGCCTTGGCTGGGCGTGACGTCTTGTGGTGGTCTGGATATTGCACTGGGGATTGGGTATTACTGAGGTACTGAGGTACAAGGTGGGGCACAACGTAATTATGCCTGGCAGTCAGTTTCAGAGGACGTGGGGTCACAATTGCGGACACCTGGCTGATCCTGAGAACACACTCAACGAGAGATGGTGAACTCTCGCGTTAATGCGATCACAAAAAGGAACATCAATTGAAGTCTAATCGAATTTATTAATGTGTGTGGACTGGAATTCTAGCAATTTTTGCAGTTCTTACTTCTGATTCACCATCTCGATGTGCTCGACTTGCCAAAGAGGCATGGTCGAAACATTGGTAGTCGAACGGAACACCACACATGGCTAACCTTCACATCTCAAGTTGATTCTTCCTCCTTCAATACATCAATATCCAACCTTGGTCAGGGCAGCCCCGGAGCTGGCAGCTCTCTCATTTGACTAAATGGCAATATAAATTGACCGAGATTATTTTCGTTATTTTCCGTTATTTTCCGTTCTCCCTTCCCCCTCTTTCTTTTCTCTCCTTGGTCTCCTCACGATTGGTATCTGTCCTGCCCAGATGCCACGCTTCCTTGCTCCCGCGACACCTTCGGAACTGCTCGCATATATTGTAACATATCAGACGTATCCAACGACATTGATAGTCTGCTGTCCTCGTCCCGAGTTCCAAATCGCGCTTCTGCACAATGTTGCCTCTGCGTTAAGCTCTGAAGAGCAACCGGCAGATGCTGGTGCTTGCGGCCCTAGCTCGAGCCAAGAACAGCGCACGCGAGTCCTAAAGGCTCTAGTGTCGGCTCCCTTATATCAGACCGCAGTTGCGAAGCATATCCGCGTTCTCTTCATGCCGACGGTCTCCCACCTCCGCGCCTACCTTTCCGTCTTTTCGCCGTTGGATTCCAATGTTCCTGCTCCTCCCAGCTATGCGGCTTCTGAGATTCGGTCTTCCACGCCCATACTCCTGCTCTACGGATTTCTAGATGCCCATCGAGATACCAGTGAATGGAACGCTCAGGGCATTTCCTGCACGGCAAGCATCCTTGTGGATGCTGCCTACCGCACGAGCTACACACCCATAGTCGTTGAGCCCAAGGGCGACGATGGTCATCCAGAGCTTGATATGTTACTCTCGGAATCCGTTCCCTTACTTGGTGGAGCCGCCGCTAGCGAAGGCGCCTGGTCAGGAAGGACGGTCGATGTGAGGCGGATCTTGGGTCGGTGGTTCAAGTTTTATGATGGACCGTTGAGTTAAAGCGCAGAGCTGGAAGTGAAGATGATGTTTTAATGACAAACGACTCAGCGATACCAACGGCATCAAAAGTCTGCTACCAAACAACTTTCTAAGTTGACGAGCTATGCAAACACGCGCCATGCCGGTTCCTTTCCAACGCCGAAATATACCTGGTATCCTTCCACCCGTTTTCCTTTACAGCCATCCGTCATCAGAAGTCATTATCCATGCTAGGGGAAGGGAAGAGCAAACAAAAAAAAAAAAAAAAAAAAAAAAAAAAGACAAGGACAAGAGCTCGACGACTCTAAATGGCCTGCTCCATCTCGGTAATGTACAACTTGATATGGGCCTCCATTTTTAGGTATTCGTCATAAGCGCTATGCACTTCGTTTTCGATGTTTTCCTTGAGGTCCAACATCTAAACACAAACACAAGTTAAGTTAGCAAGGGTCGCAATGTGATCGCAAGAGGTGGGGTATGATAGCCTATGCAACTTACCTTCTTTTCTGTTTGCTCAATTCTTACTCTGCGCCTCTCCATCTCCTTCGACTTCTCAGTCCGCTCCTCGGTCAGCCGCTTGTGTGTCGCTCGAAGCTCCTCCATCTTCTCCTTCGCCTCCTTGGCCTTCATCGCGCTTTGTTCGCGTAGCTTCTCAGTTCGCTCGTTCCACCGAGAGAGTTGGCGCTGAAGGGCAATCTCTTCCTTCTCGACCGCTCGGACATTGTTCCCCCTCTCCGAGAGCGCCTCGCGCTGCCTAGAGTTCTTGGCGTTCTCCTCTTCCTCTTTGCCGAGCTCCGTGGAGATATCGTCGAGCATCTTGATGCACGAGGCGACGTCCGTCGACACCACGGAGAATGAGTTGGCCGAAGTCTGAAGTCCTCGTGCGCGTCGGTCCAGCGCGTCGATATGCGCCCTATCAGCAGCAAGTGTTTGGCTCAACTCCATCAAACTAGCCTGAAGCGCCGAGGGACTTTGGAGTACGTAGGGCCTAAGCTTTTGACTCTCCTGCTTCATCGCGAGCTTGGCGGCAGTCTTTTCCTCTAGCATTGTCGCGAGCTCATTCTTTCTGATTTTGGCCTCCTCGAGTCTCGCCGCAACCCTCTCCTGGTTGCGCCGGAGCTCTAGTAACCTCTGCTTAAGCTCTTCGTTCCTCATCGTCTTCTCTCGGACCTGAGCCTCCATCGCCTTACGGTTGTGTCGCATATCCTCGAGCTGCGCCTCCTTGTCCTGGTTATCAGCGTAAAGGGTTTCGATTCGCGTCTTGGTAGTTTCGGCGCGGTTAAAGTGTTCGTCGATGACGGACGTTTGGCTCTCTCGGAATCGGACAAAGTTGATCAAGTACGAAAAGATCTTGACGAGGCGCTCGTGACTCGGACGGTATAGGTCGGCGAAGCAGAAATCGTTAATCCCGCACTCCAACAGCAACCTCCGAAGCGACACGTAGAAGCCCATCAGGTTGCGCGTATCGGCCGGGATAATGTCCGAGTATTCGCCGCACACCTCCTCGGCGCCGGCGCGCATCGCCGGCTCGATGATCTCTCTCGTCGCATTCAGAAGAAGCTCGGCGAACCATTCAAATATCATCTGCACCTGCACGGGGTTCGGTTTTTGGAGGTCTGCGACGGTGAAGTTGATGCCAATGTCGGTGATGCACCCCACAATCTCCTTGTCCGACAGGCGCATGAAGGCATCGGCTTCCTCTTCCTTCTTGCGGGTGCGGGACTGGTGCTGGTTAGGCAGGATGCTCATTCGCGCGTTGTATGCCATCTTTCGGTTTGGCTTGATCGCAAATGGCGATACCGAGTGGAGTTATGTGTTTCTTCCTTTTTGGTATTTTCAGGTAGCACTCGACGATTCGTGATGGGAGTGTTTATTGAGATCGTGAAGTGTGGTGATGGAATTTGGTCCCGCGTCCAGTGGAGACTTGCACTTTACCAAAATCAATAAACAAAATTCCCACCCCGTTGTCACCGTTACTGTGACAACTCCACCACCACCCAAAACGTCGAACTCCATCAATTATATCACGTGACTTTTGTCGGGATCGCCGCCAGAGTTGTCCAGTTCCATAAGACTCATCTATAATGTCGACACTGGTATTATCTCATATCCGTTCGCCTCCCTTCAATTTATCAGCCTCATTAGAGCGACCGATTAAATGGCGCAATTTCTTCAAATTGGCAAATTGGCCATGGGGCAATGGGGGGTTGAATATAGGAGACCATGAGTAACCCATCTTTACATCTTTTGCTCTTCACCGGCTCGGCATGACTTCCGTGATGACACCCAGTTAGAGCTCCCGTGGTATCCATACCTGTGGCTGGGCAGGTCTTGTGGGAGAGAAGGTGTGCCCGCTATGACACTGGAATGTCATTCTTCTAGATACGCCGATTGCAGTGTGTTAAAAATGGCATGATGACATGATCTACCCAACTACCGGCGTTGGAATCCATGATCTACAAGATAGCCCGGGTTTCCTCGTGGTGCTTCGCGGCGGCCTCTACTTCGCCAATTTCTCCTATTGAACAAGTTTATCTGGGACGTATTTGTATGTAATCACGCCTATGTCGAGAGCCATGGAACATCTCGAGTTGCACTCTTCGGTGATCTTAAATAAGTATTTATAGGTATGGTAGCATCGACACAGCCTCATGAAACACGCCGTCATGTCTAGCGTTGAGTGATGGAGGGGGCGTCAGCAAACTGGATCTTGAGGAAGGTGCTTACTATATTTCCAGAAATCTACGAAGGATTGAATGAGCACGAGGTTTCTGTACCCCGCTCTCGTTCTACAAGCCCCGTCGGGAGCGTGGTCGCAACGGCGAATATATCCTCTAATCCACCAAATCTCCGGTCTCATTTTGATCCGTGTAACTGACTTGGTCCACTAGGAGGCCATGCCGGCAAGCTTGAGCGTTATAAATCTGAGAGTGTACACTACACTCCTCATCTTGTGTACGAAGTACTAGGGCTGGAAGTGGATGCATATTTGCATCTCGTCCTGTAATCGAAGCCATCTATAGTATGTATGATGGCGATGCTCCGCAGCTTCGACTTGGAAGGTCGGGGTCGAACAAAATCATCGCAATGCCATTAGCCGGGGGGCCGAAAATGCGACTAAAGACGCCACAAGAGAGAAAAAGTCTGGTTAGTGGGAGGGGTGGCTGGCTGGTGGCTAGCTGTTGGAGGTTGAAGATGTGGATGAGCAGGGAGGGAAGAAGTTGCTGATTGGATCGCGAAGTCTGGAATGAGGCTGTCCGGCTTCAAACTCAATCAGCATTTGATTAATACCGGTATTACATCCTCTGTGCTTCGGAACGGAGAGTCGCGGAACGAGACGAGATGGCGAGCCTCCAACTGAGAGGGTAAAGACGTCGGGAGACGGAGAACCAAGGTCGAGGAAACGAAGAAATCTAAATCAACAGCAACTGTGTACTGCTTCGTAGTAATACTCCTGATGATATTGGAATCGCGGTCATACATCGCAGGGTTGCAACGATCTCGTCGCACCACAGAAATGATTGGCGACAGCGTTCAGGGTCTTGCTGGTCCTGTGACGTGACGGCTTGGCGACAACACATCGCGAATGGGACCTACAATGTTTCAAGCCTTGTGAGCTAGCCGGCGCTACTGCGTGCCGCATTCGTAGACGAATGATAGACTGGCACATGGACAATTTTCGTTCTGTTGGAGGGGAAGGGTTGGAGGACACAACTCTCAAAGATTGGGCGAGTCTTAATAGTGGCGCTATTGTTGGCGATGGAGGCCACACCGCCTCTCGATAGAGAGAGCCCGCCCGCTCTTCTTCCCGTTGTAGGATAAAAGGAACCCGAGATCTTGCCCAGCCAGGCTCCGGAGTCCTTGGGACGTTAAAAACTGCAACCTGGCAAGGGTGGTTTTAGGTGTGCTTCGATAGTTTATCGAAATTCAGGGGACATAAGACATAAATCATGAGCTCAGAGACAGAAAATAGAAACAATCCGACGGGCCCAAGTCGGTTGGGTTCGGGTACTGTACCGCCGTTGATACGAATACCCCGAGATCCTGGACTGCATTTTTTTCGCCAGGGGAACAAAAAGACGGGCAAAAGGCGAAATAATACCGGCTCCGCCTTGCTGGAACAGGTACTCCCGTTTTCTTTGCTCTTCGACTTGGATTTATCCAGGCCAAGCGAGGGGGGCCCGTTTCGCGGGTGTAGGTGAAGGCGCAGCATCAGATATGGTTGATATCAAGTGTACCTTAGTATTTCGGAGAGGATTGTCAATCGTTTGGCTGGGCGCGGTGGTGGAAGATATCCCTTTATTTCACAATCTCCCCTCCTCCCTTCTTCTCCTCTACTTCGTTGTCGCCGTCCTCTGAAAAGATCCAGGCTTAAAAGGCTTGTCATGACCTTCGCGGCTAGCCTGAAAGAATAAAGTGCTTGCTTTGCAGATCCTACGAAGTTAGAACGGACAGAGGAGGTGAGGCGCCCTGTTTGGGGTCCAAATTGAGTTCGACATCATGATGTTTCATCCTTCAAGCAGACATCATTTCAGGGCATTAAAAAAAAAAAAAAACAATGGATTCCACCCGGCGAGACGCAGCCCAGAATAGGGCATTTTCTTACGAAGTAAGCGCAGGGGGCTTTTCTCCGCTGTCCAGGTGGTCACATATAATAGCGCATGTCACCCAAGACTCGCCGATTCAATTGTCCTTCGCAGTGGCATTCCCCATGAGGTATTTCGTCGGTCATCGTCTCTGGAATCCGGGACAAGACAAATTCAGGCCTGATTTGGCTAGTGGAAGTGCCCCCGGCAGTGTGCTAGTTTTTCCCGTAAGTTTTTTCTTCCCGGTTAGGATGTGGCGTTTCGGGACTTTGCCAGACTCGGATGCGCTAGGAGAACAAGTCAACGGATATCGTGAACTGGTTCAGGGCCCTGGATCCTGGGGTAACACTCTTGACTTTTGTGATACATTGGTGTCCTCGAGACTCGAGTCGGATTTGAAAGGGACTTCAGGGATCAAAGAAGACCAACTAATAGCCCAATGTTCTGTGGCGCAGGGATCAATGACGCCGAGTTGAGGATAAAAAAAGAAAAGAAAAAGATCTATTTCACTTGATCCTTGCTTCGTAGGGCATGGCCTGGCCATGGTATGCGCTAATGGGCTCGGTATCACATGGGGTTTCCATCGAAACTGCGCCTTTTTCTTCTTTCACTCTCTCAGGGAGGAATTGAATACTTCCTAGATTGATCAATTGATCAGTACACTACTTATTCCTGGTGGTACCTGCCGAGCACACGAAAACAGCCACTAAGCCCCAATTGCACGACCGACATCAATGATCCTTCAAATGGAGAGACATCAAGTCAATCATCGAGAGTGATTCTCTGTCGCCGCCAATGGACTTATTGTACCTAGTACCTTGGTACTTCGGTACTTGTACTGAAGTCTTTCAACACTCTGCTCTTCAATACTAAATTATGTCGCCCAAGATCCATCTGCGAACCTGTCTTGCATCTCCTGTCAGGTCACGAATATTGGGTGTCTGACTGTAGAAATGTCTACGATATTCCAACCCCCTCGGTAGACAACCCAGGATATCCTTGCCATACAGCAATTCGAAGTTGCGCTTTTAATTTGTCTCGATGTCGGCGAGATGCCGGATACGCCAAGCCGTAGAGTGGAGCCACGTTCTCTCCAGCGACCACCAGGCCACTTATATGCCAACCACATGGCTCTTCAGTACGAAGGATGTCTCTGCAGGTGACCGTGGCCCTTTTTGATGCGGAAAATAGCATATGCTAGACCTGGAATAGAAGTAGGGGAATGCATACAAGTACGAAGTCGTGTAGTGTAGTGCAGAGGGGCAGGAAATTCAAGGAAGCTTACAGGCAGTTTTTTCAACGGCGCCAACGGCGGTGCATACTGAGCAACACAGGCAGGAATTGTCATCGACACAGTAGAAGAGAAGAACACGGCAGAACACGGCAGAAGGGAAGGAGAATATGCACAGCGAACAAGACGTGTCAAATGCGTGCGTACGGGTGAAAGCAGAACGGGGTTATAAGACCAAATCTCACCTGGGTTATAGGGGGGGTACATCAAATGTGAGACCAGTTCGTCTCCTCTTAGACAGTGCCCTCAGAGGTAGGCGATTAAACGAAAGGCCTTCAAATTCTCTCTTTCGCCTTTTTTGTTTGCCCAATATCAAAGTGTTTAGGCGTGGAGGGTTGATGGCCTGGCCAGGAGGAAGAGTGCACAAAGTACTTCAAGTGAGAGACTTGATCCCTGCCATAAGAATCACAGGGACCCGCCCAGAATGGACTAAAATAGATGGTGACGAGCCGGTTATATTCTGGGATGAATCCCCTGTTGAAATCCATCCTTGATGAAATTCTGGAGGGTATATTGAGCAATTGGGAGAGGCTATTCAATTGATGTCGACCGAGAGCCTGTTTCTAGAGCCTGTGTACGAAGTACGAAGGATGTACTTCGTACTTCGTAGTGTCCAATGTGGAAGTGGGAAGGCGGTTGGGCCCTTGAGATGGATCACGTCGTTTCACTGTTCTTCTCCGCCAGCAACATCAATTGCATTGCAATGCTACGAAGTACGTCTGCCGAGGAAGAAAGAAGGGACATTGAAATGACCTCAAATTTCAGTTGGTATTTGATTGATATCATTGATGTCCATAGTTTGCCCTGAGGTCTCGTATTGTTTGGGCCCCTTCCTTCTCGTATTCAGTTGACGTGGAGTCGTTTGAGGTACCCGGTACAACTCTGGCCCCAGAACAAAACGAGAAGGGAAAATGGTAAAACGAAAAGCATCAAATTTGATTTGATAAAATGGAACAAGAGAGAGTACGAAGTAATAGTGTACAGCGCAGAGCCAGCAGTAAAGTGAGACGAGAAAGACGTTGGTCAACAGGGTCGAACCTGCAGGGCTAGGCCCCACCAAGTCTTGAGTGGTACGTATGTACGTAGGAAGTAAGTATTCAGTTGTGTCCCCCTTCCTCTCATACTTTTCGCAGTCGTACCGTACTTCGTACTCCCACAAGTACCCTCGTCTTTCTCGTATGTTGCTAGCATCTGATCCGTCAAATGCAAGTACTTTAGGTCAAAGTCAGGTACGAAGTACCCATCATTGATGTATGAAATAGCCTCCACCATCTCTCCTGGCTCCTACACCCACTCCCCTCCCCGCCCACTGCCTTTTCCACTCCCTCACACTCCCTCACACCCTAGTTCTTGCCCAGTTCTCGCCCAGTCATCGCCCTCGATCCTACACATCGGCCCCTCCTGCATAAACCTGTCTCGCTCAAGCCTTCCTCGTCTCTCTTTACTGCTTGTAGTACTTATATTTGCTACTTCTCCCGATTTAACATGCTCTGCTCGGCTCCATCGGTTCTGGCTGCCCTTTGTTTCCCTCGTGTTCTGTACATGCTTTGCGCTCGCTTCAATTTGATTTTGACCTCGCCGAGCTGTAATTCATCCTCGCTTTTCACTTGCTAGGCCTTTTTTTTTACGACCACGACAAACGCAGCGCGAACACTTGATATTTTGCGACCCACGCTATTTGGTTTCTAATGTGCACTGGGCATTTCTCTCTGTGCGGCCCCTCTTACACGCCCGCCCAGAACTAGTTCCAGCCCACAGCGACAACAATGGCCTCGTACACCCTCTCGCAAGAACATGACAGTAGCGCTGGCCGTTGTATTTGGAACTAATACATTGAAATCGTCACAACCGACCCCCCCATACCGCGAAACTATGGCCTTGATGTGGCCGTTTAGGCGAAGGTCGGGGCGGAAGCGTTCTCGGAGCGGCACAACGCTATATGATTTGGAGGACATGGCCCAGACTGATCGATCGATACACCAGAGAAGTCGGACCACGAATGACATGTCCTCACACCGGAAAGGCACTTTGAAGAAGAGGCGGACTGAACCGGCTCCGAGAACTCACCGGTCCAGAAGCAATAGCTTTTCGCCCGGCCGCCAAGACTTGATAACCGTGTATCCGAATGGTCACGGCCGCGCGAGGATTGAAGATCAACCGTGGCTAGACCCTTCAATGCGCCCAAGTGAGAGGTCATTCGACAGGATAGGTGATGGCTATGGATGGGATCAAGTACCCACCCTGCACAAAAATCGGGGTTCCCAACGTCTGATTCGCAAGAAGAGTAGCAAACGGAGGAGAGATGACCATGATCGAGAGGCGGAGATAAGGGCCATGGCCAGCTCCATGTCTCTTCGTCGTCTGAGAGAGGGTGGCACACCTACCCCGCCCCCGCGGTTAAGCAGCAAGAGGGCCAAGACGACACCCTTGGGACTTGGCAGATACTGGGAAGACCCTTCTACGGAGGGCTCTCTTCCGATTGTGCCATCGATCCGGTCTGGCATGTCCACCGACTCGGAACGGGGCGGGTTCCAGCTCAGGGCGCTGGAGGCGCTAGCCCCTCGACCGGTCCTGCGATACACGGCTAATCCTCGTTGGCAACCCTCGACCAGCTACGGCCCTTCGAGGACAACCTCTCAACGAAGAAAACTTTCGGAGCGTCCGGTGATTCCCGAGGAGACACTGCGCGCACGCAAACGTGTGGATGATCTTGCCGATGGTCTCGATGCTAGCGATATTCGCGAACTCATGGAAAGAGACAAACGGCGGCGCGAGCGAAAGAAGCTTAAAGAACAAGCCGGCGTGGAGAGAAGGTTGGCGCGGCTGGCAGCAAAGCAGAAGGCTGCGCAGCTATCAGCCACCAAGGACGGGTCACCCCCTCCACAAAACCTAGAGAGGGGAGTCCTAGGGAGGGAACTTGCAGGGCTGGGCGTCGACCCAGCCTCCGCCGTCGTAACTTCCTCGAAACGCCGAATAGCCAATGCATCCCCAGAGCATGCGAATGGAGAGGGAGAGGCGCGCAGCCAAGAAGTTGACGAAGCGACACCAAGGAGTCCGACTAGGTCTCCAGTCGATGATTTTCATCGGATGAACAGCATACCGTTGGATTCAATGACTCCCCAGAAGAAGGAGAGACTAGGGGTAGACACTCACTTACCACCGTCCCCAGCATCCCGCACTAGTCCCACCGTCGGGAAGCTCTCGAAGAACAAGAAACCTTCCTCAAAATCATCGGTTGATCTCGCGCAGTCGAGGTCGACAATATCACCCCCTCCCGCAACTATTGAAGAAGTGAATCCCTCGAGGCATTCCGGTGGTGTTCAACAGAAATTCAGGCTGTCTTTTACCTCACTCTTCAAATGGGCGAGTAAAAATAGTCGGCGAAGTTCAGGCCCGTCATCATTCTCAAACGCGTCACGAGAAGAAATGCAGGCGGCCATTCAAAGTCAGGCTCCCCATGCCGCTTCCATCACCCCCACCTCCGCACTGGTGACCGGTGTGGCCACTGCACCGCCGACGACCACAGTCCCCCGCACCAACACGCCTCCTTATCCTCCTCCCCCACCTATACCAATGATGAAACTCAACTCAGGAGTGCCGAAGCGGACAAGGTCGCGGTTTAGGGAAGACTTGCCAGAGTTACCTCTGTCGCCGCCGCCCCAGCCACACTTAGCTTCTTCCAAGGCAGCCGCCCACCAAGAGCACGCTAAGGAGGAGACTAAGATGGAGCACGAGCCGTCGCGTCCCGCACCCATTGATATTCCCACCCCAACTAGGAGACCGGAAGATGACGGCACACGATATAGTCACGGTTGGCGACAAGACAGGTACAACGCCTCACCGGAGCCGCATAGCATTTCGCTTGCATCTGTCGATTCTGAGGCATCGTGGCTGTCGGGTCGTCTGACCGGTGCCGGATCTGGGTCAAGGCGGTTAGCGCGCCGTGAGCGTGCAGATTCCCAAGCAACGACCACCAATAACAGCGTGGAGGAAGAGCATGGCATCGCCGAAGATGAATATCTTTCTCGATTGACCCCCGTGCGCCTGATGAGGACAACAGACAACCCTGCGCACCGCAATTCTACTGGCGAAGCTCTTCCCAGCAGCGACGAAGACGAGCCTGCTCTATCCATGGAAGGGGACATGAAGTGGGGATCCGTCCAAGCACGGCAGCAACCGACGGTGGTTCACGCGTCGGAGTACGTAATGGAGGAGGATTTGAAGAGTTTCGACGGCGTGCTGAATTCGGCAGACTCGGCGAACGACAGTGAGATGGACGACGTTGTCGACACCGAGCATATTGGTGGACTCCAGAGGGCGACTAGTATCAACCTCGGAAAGGATAATGCGCAACGCATCAGTGCCGGCAGCGCCAAGATTCTCGAGATCTCCCCACGAGAATCCGCCGACAGTCGGCGACGGAGCAGTGGTCCTGTCTTCTTGTAAGACGGAACCCAAAAGGTGGAAAATAATAGTTGGGAAGTATGGATGACTCTCGAGATGCAACGATCAAGAACACACACACTCCTTTTTACGAATTTCCTTATTGTCCCATGTGCACTCGGCATACAAACTCCGTTTGAGGAGTTAAGACGGCCTGCGTCCCAGCAGTCTCCTTTGCCCTGTCACACGAAACCGACCATATTCATTCCTTGATAAACTTTTCCTTTTTTTGTCGTTGAAGATCAATGCTATAAACAGGAGGGGAAAAGAAGGGGGAAAAAACGAAAGAAAAGAATGAAAAAGAAAAAAAAAAAACATCCAACTTTCTTGATCGTTGTCATTCGGAGATCCGCCACCAACCACTATATACCTCTACTCGGCTCTCCTGAGCTCCTGAACCACGCTGCCTTTGCAGTCAACAACCGCGCTCGAATCCTCATTACAAGTCATTGCAGGCTCTCTTTATATCAAAGATTTTGCCCCGACAATGCCGACTTGCATATCATTATATCACCATTCTATATGGTCCTAGATCCGGGCTCCTTCATAGTTTTCTTCTTATTCTTTTTCTTTCTTTCACATTGTAGACGCCGAGCGTCGTTTGCAGGTTTATATCACTGCTCGTTGGCTGAATACTGAATAATTCGACTAGGAATGGGTCCTCTGGAGCGGCCATCTCATGTCTTGGCCGGAGATATTATTAGTTCGATCTGATGGAAGGGATATCAATAGAGGGAAAGCAGTGGTAGGGTCTGCTACATCACGATGGCTAGGTTTCATGGTTTATCTTCGGCGGACATTATGGTGGAGCATGACGACGGTCGCCTTTTTGTTTTTTCTCTCGAAAAGGCCTCTTAATTTCTAGCACACCTCTTGACACCGTCGTATGGAGTATTTCGTATTAGGCGTTATGGCTATGGGGTCGGGATAGAAAGAACCTCGTTGCAGGTACTTGACATTAATGTACATCATTGATAAATCGCCTTGACAACACCATGCCTATTTCCAACCCGTGATAGTTTGACCAGACGAAGCCGATGAGGTTGTTGGCCCGCATAGTTTGCGCTGGACTTGAGGGAAGGAAGTCTCTGAAAGAACAGAAAAAGAAAAGTAAAAGAGAGAGCGTGTGAGAAATACTACATATATTTGAGGTATGAAGAAGCGAAGGAAAGGAAGAAACTAAGTGCAAAAGAAAATGTGCAAAAGAAGACCCCATCACGCAAAAGCCCGCGCTCCCTTTCAAACTCTGTTAAATGCCAGCCCCCTCCGGCCCTTCTTCAACCATCTCTCCTCTGCCCGGAGTCTTCTTAACTAGCACCTAGCCCAGCTAAAATCGAGGTGCTCAGACACGGCGTACGACCTGCTGCCGACCCGTTCGGGGCCGAAGCTGACTTTCCCGTCCTCGGAGACGACGCGGAAGCTCAGGTTGAGGATGCCGACGTGGCCGTTGGAGCCGACGCAGGGGGATGCGAGGCCGAGGTTTGTGTCGATGGCTACGTTGTCGTTGAAGGAGGAGCGGGTGGAGGATTCGACTTTCTTTGTTACCTGTTGAGATTGGTTTTTTTTTTTTAGGTTATGATGGGATATAAGAATAGGAAAACTAAGGTTTCTAAAAACTAGGAAGGAAGAGGGGCGAGAAGAAAAAAAAAACAAAAACCATACCTGCGTCGCAGCAGTCTCGGACCAGTAAGCAGAAGTATAAAACGTCGCAGCGCCATTAGCAACGAGGCTGAGACGTCCCCAGACGGAGACCTGGCCGAGGACGAGCGACCGGTTCGGGGTGCCGTCGTCTATGGTGAGGTGGAGCTCGCAGCTGGTGGTCTGGCCGGAGCCGACGGAGGCGGAGAAGTCGTCGAGGTAGAAGACGGGGTCGTCGGGGTTCTCGTTCCAGGAGACGGTGGCGTCTTGCGGGCAGGCCGGGCCGGAGTGGGAGATGGAGGAGATGGTGAGGGCGGAGGTTGCGGCGGCTGCGCAGAGGGAGAGGAGGGCGGTTCGGAGGAGGGTCATTTTGAGGGGCGGGGGAGGTGAGAAGATGAGAGTGAGGAAGAGGGTGAAGGGAAGGGAATATGTGGATGTATGTGGATGGGGCTTGCGTGTAAGTGTTTAAGTGCGAATGGCTTCAAGGTAGGCAGCTCAGTCCAATTCAGTTCAGCTTCTCCAGATGCTGTTGAGGTGGATTGAATAACCCCAGGGATATGGAAAATGAAAGGCCAATTGTAGACACAAAGCTTCCCAAGAGAGAAAACACGAGCTATCGACGACAAGACAGGGCAAGTGGTCGGGAGGGGGACGGCAATCTATGATATATAGACAAACTCGACTAACTCGACCAACCATCGTGAGGTGGATGGTCTACTTCGTCAATCTCTTTGCATTAAATAGACCGTTGGTTGCCACGACGAAGGCAGCCGGCCGCCGGGTTCCTCTTTCGATACGGCTCCCTCAATGTCCTACTTTTTTTTATCTTCTTTTAGCTCTCTAGATGGATTCCAAGCCCTTGGCGTATTATCGTCAGCTACATGGAAAAGGAATCAAATATAAATGTCCCAAGGTAAAGTATCAATTGCTCCAAAAAAAGAAGCGTACTCGGTCGCTTCAATTAGGGGTGATGACCATGTTGGGTCTACTTCTGTGGCTTCAATTTTTATCCAATTTAGCATTGTTTTCTCCCTTCCTTTTGTTTTCCATTTATACCTTTCTCTTCTCTGTTTCTGGGTCGATGGAATGCGGTGGCGAAAAAAAAAAAAAAAAAAAAAAAAAAAAAAAAAAAAAAAAAAAAAAAAAAAAAAAGAGTCAAGAGGAAAACGGGCAGGGTGGGAGAGAGTGCATACGATAAATGATTGATCCAATGAATGTAAGTGATGATCAAGATGGGATAATATATCAAAAACAAATTAATAGCCACATCCTGGCCTGACGCGATATCCCGGGCTTCTGGGCATATGCCGCCGAGACGGAAAACGGGAGAGGGAGACTGAACAGACTGGAACGAGAGGATATAGAGAGACGAGACAGAGAGAGAGAGAGAGATAGAGAGAGCTTGAGGAGAAGGCGGAGAAGGCAGAAAACAGAAGAAGGGGATATGCCTCTCTTTCGCTTCAAGAAAAGTCAACCTGTCAATCCTCCTCGAGCCTGGGGATATCACCACACTTACAGTCCATCCTCCACGTCGACTGTCAACAGAACAGGGCAGAGGGGGAGCCGCACCGCATGCACCCGCCAAGAAAGATCGGTGCCTTTAATGTCTCAATGTCGAGCCTTAATATGAGGGGGAACACATCAAACTGGCACAACGGACGGACAGCATCATTTGATGCCGAACCTTAGAGCCAAGCTCAGCCCGTCCCGTCGTTCCTAGTCCATCTCTTCGTCCGTCCCTTGCCTCACGAGTCATCCGAGATCTTGGAAATGGCTCTTCCTCCTCGGCACTATCCTGTAAATCGAGCGCACTGACAACGGAGAACATGCATCGATTAAATGCCAAAAGGTTAAAAGCACGGGAAACGAAAACGGGACACGTCTTCTCGGCTATGGGCTATTTTTATCCTAAAACCTCTTTCTCTCTTTATTACCCTTCTCCAATTCTGCCCCCCTTTCGCAACATGATTTGTCCATAGGAAGTAGATTAGGGACCCAGGGAATATACAATGTCTTGGATCCAGAGTCTCTGCCCCTGCAAACTTGCGGTCCATGACAAGGTTGCGTTGCCTTTGGACCTTCGATCGAATCCCCACCTAGTCGGTCCTCCTACTGTATTGTACTATGTAACCCTCTCACGACTTTACCCATTGCTCTCGAAAGATCCATTGGAAGGATGAACCTGGTAGGAGGGCTACAGATGATCATCTTAGTACCTCATAGACACGCGTTCACTCCGACCAACACCGAGGGCGGCGGGTCGGAAGCCTTTCCGACGAGCAGGGATTGGGAAGACGACGAGCTTGGCCTCTTTTTAATATACCGGAGCTGGACGTGGATCGTGCCGTATCTTATTCGAAAAGAGAGGGAAAAAAAGAAACTCAACTTAGATCTTTACACTCTATTCCCAAGCGAGGACGGAGCCGGTTTGCGTGTAGGGCTTGGCGGGAGAGCCCGTTCTGCAACGTAAGATTGGATTTGGAGTGACTTGACCGTATATTATAACCTCACTAACCCACTAGGGGACGTAAATACAGGAGAAGAGAGAGAGATTGAGAGAGAGAGAGAGAGACCTCGGCGTACGGAACATGATCCGAAGGCGATGAAGCGGTCTGCCGGTGCCTATAATCATCTTCGTCCCCTCCTTTTCCATATAATGGATCCGTGGGATGGAAAAAGCAGAGGATATGTACCAGGTGACCGGGAACCAAGGCGCAGGAGCTCACAGAGACCTGGTTAGTCCTTGTTGGCAAATACCGCGCCGTGTGCGCCCTCTTTAGACCCCGAGTGATGTTGTCCCAGAGAATCGATGTTTACGAAGTATCAATGCTCCAGTCCCGTGACTGCATATAGATGACGCTATTTAGAACAGAGGCGAAGAAGGAAGCGCGGGTGGTCAGATATTGATGGTCTGCTCGAAAGCAAGTGGCAGTCGTGCTCCCTTGGCAGTACCGATGCTCGTGTCGCATCTACAAGCCTCGATCATAGAAGTACAACCAAACAAAAAGACGGAAAGAAAAGGACAAGGAAATTGGAGTTCAATGGATGATGAGTTTGTGGAGATTCTTTATGATGCTTGGCTCACATCCCAAGATGAGCTATCTTTGGCAACGCCGAGGAAACCACTGACACCATCCTACTCCGAGAGAAACACCACTGCAGCCCGTGATGCCATGCTGTATCCGCTGCGTCGTGAGAGTTCTTCATTTCGCTCTATATGATTAATATATATATATATACATTTGTACAGATCAGGGTCGATACTTGGCGTCAATCATCATCTGCCCTGGCTTGTGAACTACTGATCTTTTTATGTTTTGTTATTTTGTCTTTCCCTGTGTCTCACGGACCCCCCCAAAATAGGAACCTTAGTTCCTGAGCAGCAGGACAATTATGACGCTTTGCAACCCAATGGCAATCATGTCCTTGACTTCTAACTCAGCTCTCACCGCCTCATAGGTCTCGGTTAGAGGCCTCTTCAGAAGTTGGGGATCCTTCATAATCTCATTCCACGTCGGCCAGGGTACGGGTGGAGGCAGAAGCTGCTCCTCGGCGTCCGATGTCGCCACCTCTTGGCTCTCCTTGGCCGTCTTGGGATTCAAGACCTCGAGCGTCTCGTGCAGCTCGCTCCTCATCTGGCCGAAGCCTTCGTCTATGCGGCCGTCCACCCTGTCCAAAAGCTTGGCCTCCCTCTCTTCCATGCTGTTGAGCAGCCTACCCCTCTTCCACGGCTCGGCGACAAACTGCAGCATCAGGAACAGCAGCACGTTGACGCCCATCAAACCCCACGTGCCCCAGGTACTCGCCCTCCGTATCCTATCGCTGTACACCTGGTGCTCGTAGTACTGCTTCGACATGCCCGCCACCCACTCCGAGAGCAGGCTCTGCTCCTTTCCCTCGGCCTCGGCGACCGCCTTGGCCGCGTCTCCCACCTCCTTCTCCAACTTGTAGTCGAGGTCTAGCAGCTCCGCGAACTGGTTCTTGTCCGACTGCATCCACGACGCCTTGCGCGCCAGCAGCGTCGCCATGTCCCGCTGGGTCTGCACCTGCCTCGCCGACGTGTCCTGATACCTCTCGCGAGCCTCGCGCATCCGCGTTCGCGCCTCGACGAGGGATTTTTCCAGCCGGACGTTGTTGGCCGTGATCGCCTCGATGGACGAATACCCCGTCAGCGAGTTGAAGGCTTGAAGCCCGTCGACGTAGCGGTCTTGGAGGTTGTCCATGAAGTTGGAGAAGCGGGCGAAGAGTTTGGACCGCCGACTGTCGGCAGCCGAGGGAAGCTCCCCGTGGGGGGTGTCTGAGAGGGGAGGGTCTTGCGAGGAGGATGTGGTGGGCTCGGATGCTGCGGAGGTCGCGGAGGCTGTGGAGGAAGAAGAGTCTGAAGATTGAGGGGATTCTGGGAGTGGAGATGGTTCGGAGAGTTGCGAAGGTTGCGAGGGCGCGGGCAGTGGCGACGGCTCGGAGGGAGGCTCGGGTAATGAGGAATAGAGCTGCGATGGCGGTCGGTCGGGAGGTGTCGTGGAATATCCTTTCGAAGCAAATAGAGCCGGATACCTGGCTGTCGTGGACGGAAGCCCGAGGCCAGGTCTCCTCAAGGCACTCCTCGGCATCCTCAATGGCGCAGGACCCGCAACCGTCCTCGCGGGGAACCGCATGGCCTCGGTCGCTGTCCTCAAGGGACGGAGTATCGAGGATGCCATCTTTCCCAAGACAAAAGATACAATGGCTAGTCTAACGACTAAACCAGCGGTAGAGAGTTAGCGATATGGGAGAGGGTTTCGAGCTGGCATCTGCGGCGCTAAGAAAAATCAAAGGGTTGAGGAGGAGGATCAATTGATCTCGTCGAGTCTCAACCGATTTTCCCCCGTCAGCCCGAATTCTGCCGTTTCGGCACCTGTGCAAAAAAAAAGTCGCAGCGCTTCACCGCCTTGGAGCTGACAGCTCTGGTTCCGCTGGCATCAGTTGCTGGCAGCGGGAGTTGTGGAACAAACATTGAAAATTGATCAATCGATTTGATGGAAGACCGGCACGGCAGGGGCGCTATAATTCCGATGTCGCTAGCCTCTAGGGGCGTCTGAGCCCCTGCCTGGCAATGACGTCCCACGACTCCCCAGTGCCACACCTCCGGACCCCTCACAGGGCCAACAGGGTCACCCTAGCCCAAACAAGCCCCTGAGGATCGAAGATCACAGAACGTCAAGTTGTTCTTCAGCTGATCGAATTTGAGGAATCAATTGATCAATTGAATTCATTCATCAATACTTCGTATTGCAATAATCTTCTCCAACATTTCGATTTTCCAGATGGTTTAATTCCCCGCCGAACACGGACGGAGATGGCGGAGGGTGCATCAATCAATTCAATTGATCAATTCCCAAGCTACACTAATGTTCCCAAGCCCAGCAACAGCGTGGCTTTACAGCTTTCCGGCTTTCTGGTTGTTAATAATAATTGATGGCGTCAAAACCAAGAAAATTTTTGAATTAATTGTTAACATAATACGATTGAAGTACGAAGTATTGGTGCATCGAATCGACATGCGTCTGCATCGTGACTACATTGTAGCCTCTTTAGCCTCCTCAGACTGACTCATTCCTGGAACTGTAACACCCGGTGTAAGCTCAACCTTGGATCCTGAGATCACAATTACCTTTACATCCTACCTCATTCTTTTCTGACCATTCTGTCTTAATCAACTTAAACCGCCCACAATGACCATCCCTTCACCAGTCCCCAAGTTCGTCTTCTTCACCGATTTCGACGGTACCATCACCCAGAGAGACAGCAATGACTACATGACGGACACCCTCGGCTTCGGCCCCGACCGCCGCCTAGCCCTCGGCGAGAAGGTCCTCAATGGTCAGGTCTCCTTCCGAGACGCCTTTGCCGAGATGCTGGACTCCATCACCGCGCCTTACGACCGGTGCACCGAGCACCTGCTCGACCACGTGGAACTCGATCCGTATTTCAACGAGTTCTTCACCTGGTGCCGCGAGAACGACGTCCCTATCGTCGTGCTAAGCGGGGGGATGAAGCCTATCATCAAGGCGCTCTTGAGAAAGTTCTTGGGAGAGGACGAAGTGGAGTGGTTGAAGATTGTGAGCAATGATGTGGCGGCGCGGGAGGGGAAGGATATAAATGAGGAGGGAGGCTGGAGGATTACTTTTCTCGATGACTCGTAAGTACTCTTCTTTCTTGGGTATCTAAAAGAAAGAGAGGGGGGGAGAGGGAGAGAGAGAGAGAGAGAGAGAGAGAGAGAGAGGTGCTGATAATCGGGCTAGTCCGCACGGCCACGACAAGTCTGTCGAGATTAGAAAGTACTCTTCGCTGCCCAAGGACCAGCGACCGACCATGTTTTATGCCGGCGACGGCATCTCAGATCTTTCCGCCGCCAAGGAGACAGATCTGCTCTTCGCAAGGGCGGGCAAAGGTAAGAACATCTATAGATATCATCTCGCAAGGTGCCTCCACACCTCTAACCGTCGGTTGTCGTCGCAGATCTTGTAACTTATTGCGAGAAGGAAGATGTTCCCTTTGTGACTTTCAAGGACTTCTCCAGCATCCTCGCCACTGTCAAGAGTATCGTTGCGGGAGAGACGTCGTGCAGCGCGGAAGCCAAGGGAAGACTAGGACATTAACTCAACAACTAGAGGCGTTTTGAGAAGGGTGAATTTTAGAGAGAATTGCGATTTTGGTTACTACTGGACATTGACATGCATGAACGCTTGATAGATCTTGGATACATCTTAGAGGTGTATATATATCAATATATATATCGCGAATACCCAGTGATGTTTAGTACCAGAGCCCTCGCTTCTCCTAGGCTTCTCTCTCGCTCAGCCTCATGCACTGTTGGTACTCTTGCCTCTAATCTCGTTCACCAATTCGACCACCCTCTCCGCGCACCCGAAACTACCCTGATATCCCCATCCGGCATGTCCGTAGTTATGCACCACATGAACGTCTCCCCCACCCTCCTTCAAAGATATCACTTCCTTCTCGATCCTCACACCACCTACCCTGAGCGGCCTCAAGCCAACGCCGTGACGAATGATATCAAGTGCCTCGATTCCCTTTCCGCCAGTAAGCTCAGGGCACACCTCCAGCGCCCTCTTCATGATCCGCGTCGCAATGTTCGGTTCCGGATTCGCGTTCCAGTTCCCCTTGTCATACGTGCCTCCCAGAATCGTACCGCCGCCCGCCGCCCTCGTCATGATATAGCACGCCTCTTCCTCGCCGTCCTCCGTCCCCGAAGTGGCGACCATGTGCGGAGCCTCGTTCCTCACGAGCACGATCTGGCCCCGCGCGGGAACCATCGCCTTATCCTCCACGCCGCCTAGCTTCAGCGCTCCTAGGCCCGTCGCGTTGACGACGATGACCCGCTCGCCGCTGCCCTCGGGCACAGCGCCGGCGAACTTGGCAGCGTCCGCGACGTGGTCGACGATGGCGCGCTTGAATACGACGCCGTTCTTTAGACACTGGCTCACGAGCCAAGGCAGGAAGAGTTGCGTGTTGATGCAGAGCGAGGTGAACTCGCAACCAGAGTCGTGGCCGGCGGGGACTTCTTCGGGTGAGAGTTCGCGGTACTGGTCGAACATGGTCTTGTACCACGGGTCTTTTGCGAAGAGAGCGTCGTAGAAGTTGCTGCCCGGTTGGTCGGGCACGTCTTTGTTGCGACGATAGATGCGGGCGTCTTTTTTTGGCGGGCGCCATGGCCGGTTAGAACTTGTTTAAACCAAAGGGCAAGATGGGCAGGTAAAAACTGACTTTGGAAGTGGATGCCTGCCGCCGGCTCGCTCTCCGTCAACTTCTTGAAATGCTCCCAAGTCCTCCGTTCCCATCGACTATCGGCCTCAATGGCCATTCTTTATGTTTCATATCCCGCTAAAGTCAGCTCACAGCTTATTTGCCTCAGGACTAAACTGGAAAACCTTCTCTTAAAGCTTCCATCAAGGGGGAGCAACAACCTACGGCAGAACATTTGCACCAGCCCATGGAGACGTGTACTCAACGTCGTAGTCACCAGGCATGAACTTGGCAATAACAGTCACGGCGTTCTCAGGGTCCCTCGATAGCAGGAGCGCACTCGTAAGACCTACCACTCCGGCACTAAGACCAGTTTGTAAGTGTTAGTCCGACGATTTCTCTGCTTCAGGTAACAGGAATAAAAACAGGAAGAGGAACTTGCCCGAGAACCACAATGGGGCTCTTCTTCGACTGAGATGGCGCAGAGCCAAGGACTACGAGAGGTTCCGACATGTTTGCACGAGAAGCTCGAGTTTCGGACAGGGTTGGTTAGATCGAAAGATGGTATCGAGGGTCTTCTCCTGGAGGAATCAGCTACTGGACGAAGAACTGAACAGAAAGGCAAGGCCATATGTTCCTTTAATGATCCAATTCACAATTCACACTTGAGCGACTCACACTAGATAAGCGCGGTTACCTCTATCGTCCCTTGGAAGATCGCGAATGAACAATGCTATTCGACTCACTCAACACTCGACTCTTGATCTGAAGTATAAGGGTGACTCCTACCTACTGCTTTCTATAAATACGTTCCGGCTCCTGCGAACTGCATTCACAATGGTAAAGCTGCGACTCTTAGTTGTATATGTAGGCACAGCTGTCCCGCTCGGCATTCAACGGCTTCAATTTCAACGGCGTCAATCAGGCCATTGAGTTCATAGGAGGGGTTGCTCAGCGCGGGGAGCGGGGTCTAGATCGAGGGGAAATCGAACTAAAGTAGCAAAGATTCGATGGATCACTCCTCGAATGCAGATAACGATTAGCCCGAATACCGACCTGCCTGAGTTGGACAAGATCATTTTTGGGATTCACAGCGTCTTTCTTGAGAACATGATTGCCAAATTCAATTATTTCTTTATTTTCTTCCTTCAATCCCCCCGGGGTATTATCAATGGGGTGACTGCCATCATAAGCGACGATCCATGACTTTTTATGTGCAGAGCAGCCGTTTATCATCCTCCACCATCCCATCCCATTACCAAATCTTGCAAGCTTCCCCTCCTCGCATCAGAGGTGGACTTCGCATGTAGAATTCCAGGTCTCTCCAGAAACCCTTAGAAATATAAACTTGTAACAAAATCACAAAGTTTCCCTTCTTTAATCTCCAACGGTCCGATATCGGCGGATCGCAACTGGTTTAGGCGAGACCCTTCTGGAGGAGGGCCTGGAGAGCGGGAGGGTTGGCACCGCGGACCTCACCATCCTTAACGCCGTTCTTGACGAGGATGAATGTGGGCATAGCGGTGATGCCGAACTCTTGGGAGAGGTCGGGGACCTCGTCGACGTCGATCTTGGCGAAGTTGAGTCCCGCGAAGACCACCTCGTCAGAAGCCCTGGTTTACATGTTAGAACTAGAATCTCTAGAGCGGGGGGATATGGGGACTTTGGAAGACGGGTAGCCCAAACCACTACACGGGGCGCGCGCCGAGAGAATGGGAGGGGAAGAGCTAGGGCTTACTTCTCAAAGACGGGGGAGATCATCCTGCAAGGACCGCACCACACGGCGAAGAAGTCGACGACAACGGGCTTTCCCTCAGCGACGAGGGCATCCCACTCCTGCTTGCTGCGAGATAGTCAGCATCTGAATATTTCAAACATGTAATGCCGATGAATAAGGAATAGAATAGATCCAGAAAGGGAGGATGGTCTGCTCTTCTGACTTGGCAGTTGCAGGGAAGCAGAGCTCTGTGAAGTCGTACAGGAATGGGCATGAAGGATGAAAGGATCATATGGTGGGCATGCTGGACGAACTGGTGTGATGCAGGTGCAGCGCAAAGGAGGGGCACAATGAAATACCAAATACGTACTTGTGAACCTGCTTGACAACCATTCTGGGCGATGTAAAGTGAAAAGATCTGGTGCTTGGAGCTGAGAAACGAAATGTAGAAACAGCTGGATTTGAGCTCGTAACGATGCGCTTTGCGGATCTCAAGAAAAGCTTTTGTGACATGGGGAAAGAAAGAGAAGAAGTCGACTGGGATCAGGGAGAAGACGCGCTTTTAAGTAGTGCGGCTACTGTACACTCGTGTACATACAAGATGGCAGGTGCGGGTGTGGGTGAGTGATGGAAGGCAGCGGCAAGCAATGGCAATGGCGTATGTAGTGCGTGCTTTCGTCTGGAAGGGGTGGAAGGTGGAACAGTGAAGGGGGTGGGAGAACTGGAGTTACAAGTTACGGCGTTCAATGTTGGGTTCTGGGTTACGGAATGCTATAGGAAGGCGCAGTTTTGCAGTTTGTGACCTTGGTTGGATGAGCATGAGCAAAATAACAAGGCAAAGTTGCTCAGATCTCAAGCCATTACGTCCGGATCTGGTAACGGAGCTGGATGTTTACTAATTCACAATTATCAAATATTTTTTTTGCTTCTGTGGGGTACCACCGAAACCCAGCATCAAGTACCCAGTACAGCAATACAAAGTATTCATACCTCGTCACCGTATCGAAAATCTCCCGTTAAGTGCGGGGCAGAGTACCCCGCCATATTGAACCTTGAACGCCAACTTTGTAGCTCTGGAACAGATTAACACAGTCCATCCAATGAGCTGTGGGAAACCTGGATGGCGCAATCCCGAGGAGCTTTAGGCTTGGAAAGAAGTATCGAAGACGCCCTCCAAGATTCGCCCTGCTGTCCTGTCCTGGTGGCCTCCCAAGGCCAGCCAAGACGCCGACTCCGAACGCCGATGCCAGGATGAAGTCGCCGTTCGCCATCGTCATCATCAAACAGTTGACAAATCTTCATGTCTACTCCTGGCTGTTAACTGCGTAAACTGCGTCAATTGATGCGGGAGGCAACACACAAACTCCTTTTTTTTTGTGATTGACAATATTTTGTAGAATCTTCCATCATCTCCGAGAATATTCATTCTATTACTTTTCGCATTTCAACATGTATTTGCCACTAGAGATGCAAGTAATCAACTCCAAGAGAAAACAAGAAGAGGGGTAGGGGAAATGTGATTAGATTGATGTATCTACGAATTGCAGCGGCTTCAGAAGGCAAGGCAGCTTGTGCCAGCTATCCATTGATTGATTGATGTTACCAGTTTCAGTGCTCAGGAATGAATGGATTCGCTACTGGCCTGGCATCTTGCCGCGTCATGGCCAGGCTGCTTCACTACGTCACTGGTCTTAACCATGTCTCCCATCTACGTGATTGCAACTTTTAGAAACATGTAATGGATGGTATCAATTTATCAAATGATCAATTGATCTTGGATTGAATTTAGCGCGCGGATGCGGCTCCTTTATTAACCAGTTGCCAAATTGGTGTAAGGCAAAGTCCTGGATCAAAAGACCAAATGGTGAGATCAGTGAGGGAGGGAAGGAGGGCGGGCTCTCCTCTCCCCGCCACTGACAAATTTCTGGCATCAACGGACTTTCGGATCCGAATTTTTCAGCCCAGACCGAAAACCGCATTCCCCCGACCGATATCTATTCCCATTCCTCAACACCTAACCAATCCATTCCCCAACCTCCGGAAAACAATCGCACACCATGGCGCCTCGCTCAAAAGGCCAAATCTCAAGAGCTCAAAATGCTCTCGCCATACCCGACACCCTCGAAGCGAACCAGATCATCGCCCGCGTCGACAAAGCCCTGCCCCGCGGCCAATACAACTGCCTACTGCCCAGCAAATCCCTAGTCGTCGTCGATCTCGACGAACGCTTCCGCCAGACGATATGGGTCCAGCGCGGTAACTACGTCCTGCTCGAGCGGTATCCGCCCAAGGAGATCGAGGGCGAAGCGGTCGCTAAGATAATCAACATCGTAACGGACGAGAAGCAGTGGAGGAAGATGCCGTACTGGTGAGTGTTGTGGCCCGGCCCCCTTTTTTTTCTTGATAGCGCTCGCTCCGTTCGTCGTGCGTTGTAGCTTACGTAGTTGTTTTTTTTTTTCCTTGCTTGAATGTAGGCCAGCAGAGTTTCCCAAGTTTCGAGACCCCGAGTCCGACGAAGACGAGTCGAACGTTGGCAAGATGCCGCCGAGCGATTCGGAAGACGACGCGTAAGAGTGAGGATGGATTACGATTTATAAAAAAAAAAAAAAACGAAGAGAAAAAGAAAAATGCAGGGCGATTTATTATCCTTGCTTCGGCTTCTTCGAGCCACCCTTATCAGCGGCTCTTGCTTTCCCTTCCGTGCGATTGCCCCACAACCAAGTGACCCGATCGGCAACCAGCATCGCAAACACGACAACCCCGGAACTGACTGGCGTACTCGGGAAGACGTTCCACGCCCACTCCTGCATGGCCCAGACGGCATACACGACGACGGGGTGCAGCCCGGCATTCCAGAGCAGGAAAGGCGTCGACCAAGCAAGGTACGCATAAAATTGGTAGTGGAGGGACCTCGCGAAGAGCATACCCATGTTCATCGCCGTGAGCACCGTAGTGAGGATAAATCGAGGCGACACCCTGAGAGACACCCTGCCTTCCTCCAGTTCCGTAAATGGTAGTTGTCCACGCAAGAGTGATGGGACCATTTCCCAGAGCGTTTTCTGGGCCGGCGCGAGCCATTGGCCACTGATGAAGGAGAGCAAGTCCGCGGCGTGGAAGAGGAGCAGAGTAACGGCTAGCTCTTTGCTGAGGAAAGTTTCCTCGGGTAACATGCGCATGTTGACGGTCCATTCGTACTTGAATTGTCGTGTAAGCTCAAACGCCCTGCTCAAGTACGCTCTCGAGTCGTGGAGCAGAAACGGGATGGCGATGGCGATCTGGGTCTCGATCATGAGCATTGCCAGTCGTAGACTGCCGTAGAAGCCCCTTCCCAAGAACAAGATGACGGCCACTGCAGGTAGCGCGAGCAACAAAGACATCTTGATGCCGAGGCCCCAACTGTAGGCCACACTTCCGAACGTCCACAAGCGCCTCTGGAAGAAGAAGATCGCCAGCCAGAGGAAGAAGGCGGCGAAGCAGTCGTTGAAGCACCTTAGCATAAAAACGCTGTGCAACCTCTTGGATAGGACCAGGAGAGGCAGGATATACGGAGGCGCCTAATTGATTTCCCCCACCAACCCTCTATCAGTAAAAGTTCCACATCAAAGACCAACCGCACGCCCGTTTTCGTATCTGAAGAAATGAACCCACATTCGCTTTCCTGTAGCATGCCATCACAAGGGCTAGGGTCGCCAGGTAGAGGCCCGCGAAGATCTGCTGCGCCAGGAGAATGTTCTTGCCCTCGTCAGTGATGTGATACAAGGCCGTGTATGTGTATACGTGAGCTGCCGGGTAGACAAGCGGGCCGGTGCCGCCCTCGATTCGGACATAATTGCGCTCGCCGTCGAGGAACTGCTTGACCTGCTCCATGTAGGCTACCCAGTCGATCTCGGTATCTATCGGGGTTTCAGGCATCAGGTTAGGTAAGTTGCCCACTTTCAATGTAATCGAGCCTACAAAGGCGCCCCATGCTGGGAAATAAAGGACTCTGGGGCTTCCATTGGTGTCTCGAATACTTACAAGGCACTTTCCAAATAACTAGAGCACAGAGCACCAAGTCGAAGATCCAGAGGAGCGGCGCGATGGTCTTGGAGAGCGGATGTCTTCCATTGGCGATATCTAGGCCTAAATTGTAGGCCCGTATATACACGGGCGATTGTTTCTCATCCATGGCGCCGGTTTCTTTGCCCCTTTGCTGGGCCCTGGGAACTGCGTTTGAGTTGGGGGTCGGAGAGAGCTTTCAAGCTAGCAACGTGTCGGAAAGTGAGGGATCGTGTTGGACCACAAAGGCCCATGTACACATGTACACGAAATCACGTGGTAGATTAACACGAAACAAATGTACCAGGTACCTACCCCCTACTCAGCAAGCTCTGAGCTTCAAGATTCTAGAGATTTCAAGTCCTTATCTCCAAATCATTTACAAAAAAAAAAAAAAAAGATAGAAGAAGCCCCTCCTGTCCGATCCCGTTATCAACCTGTCAGAGGGAGACACAGGGCGTGTAACTAAGGAAATTGCAATTTTCCAGCCTTGAGTGCTCAAAGAGCTCATGGGTCGCAGGATTGGTGCTTGACACCTGCTCGGTTTGGGGTTCTTGCCGCATCTCGGTTTTTCAAATGGAACTTGAAGTGCTTCTGGAGAGCATGAGAAAACAAAAGCAGAAGTGATATGCACTATTATCAACTGTGTTTATTCTGTCAGCTCTACGACAGCGTCCTAGAACATATCAGTCGCCCTCCCGGTAGCCTGCTATATGTCGGTAGACGAGGAGACGTTATCACCATTGCAAAATCTCATCAATGCTATTCTTTAAGGAAAACAACAAAAAAGGTCAATAGGTATCACTATTTCCCGAACTCTTCAACCCAAACAAGTAAAACGTCAGATGCCAGAGTCCTACTCGAAATCTGCCGTGTACGAGAAGCCTCTGAACTCCTCCTGCATGGCTTGGGACAACACTGTACCCGCTGTTAGCTGCTATACCATGCGGTGCTTCACGAAGGAGTAAGGGGGATGGCATAGACATACCTGATTGGACTGGAGTAAGAACTGGGGTAACACTAGTAAACTCGGAATCAAAGTTGCTGGTATCCGTCGGGCTCTTGATGGTTGGCAGGAATGGGGGCTGGACCCTCTTGTGGTAGATGTCATCCCAGTTGATGGTTCGGAAGAATGGCTGGCTCATGATCTCTTGGGCGTCCGTTGGACCACTGCCGAGTCGCTGGTCGGGTTCACGGGTGAGGAGCTTCTGCAGGATGGAGACCGAATCGCGAGGCATGTGAATGGGGTAAAGGGGTTCGTCGGAAAGAATAGCATCGTAAATCTCATCCTCATCCTCGCCACGGAAGGGCGACTGCTGGAGGAGCATTTGGTAGATCAAAACACCGAATGCCCACCAATCAACGGCTCGCCCGTACTTCTTGTCCAACAAAATCTGTTTTCCAACCATGTCAGAAAACGGCCCAAAATACGGTAAAAATAATGGGAGACACATACCTCTGGCGCCATGAACTCGGGAGTTCCGCAGAACGTGCTGGTCGTAGATCCGTACCACATGTCTTCCTTGCAAAGACCGTAATCACCAATCTTGATGTGCCCGTCAGGAGTGAGAAGAATGTTGTCAAGCTTCAGATCTCGGTAGATGACACCATTCTCATGGAAATACTTCAGAGCCAAGCAAACTTCGGCGGCATAGAATCTGGAATGGAGGATGCGCGGTTAGTCTTGGTTGATAGATTCATCGTGGCTATCATGGAAATAGTGAGGGGGACGGAGGGAAGAAGGAGGGTTAACGTACTGGGCACGCTTTGTGCCGAACTGGCCACGCTGGATATGCAACATGAGATCGCCTCCGCTCACGTACTCCATGACAAAGTACACTCGAGTCTCAGTCTGGAAACAAGCGTGAAGAGTAGTCAAGAAGGGGTGTCGTTCCCGGTTTGCGACCAAGAAGACTCGCTTTTCCGACCTTATGCTTTCAACCTCGTCATTCTCAATAATGAACTCCTTCTTAAGAACCTTGATAGCGTAGAGACGCCTGCTCCTCTTAGTTTCGGCCAACATGACCTTTCCGAAGTTGCCCTTGCCAAGAACAGCCAAGAAATTAAAGTGGTCGAGACCAATCCTCTGTCCCGTACCGGGGTCCGTAGCGGACGGGAGGGGCTTGCGCTGTGCCACCGAAAGATCTACGGGGCTCGCTGAAGGAGGCGGCGCGAGAGGTTCTCCCATGTGAGGCTTTCCATACGGTTGCTGCGGCGGTTGTTGATGTTGGGGCGACAGCGGCTGTTGCTGGGGCTGTTGCTGCAGTTGTTGGGGCTGTTGGAGATGAGGCAACTGTTGCTGGTACATATGGGGTATCGATTGCTGGTGCTGGATCGCCTGCTGTTGTTGTACAGTGTGTTGGGCGTATTGCGGAGCGTTCACGTTGGCGTAGTCCGCGGGGTTATACTTTCGCTGCTGTGGAGCGCCATATTGCTGGCCCTGACCATAGGGGCTCTCCACAGGTTGCTGCTGCTGGCCCTGCGATCCATAGCTGTAACGGTCATAATCCTGAGACTGCGACGTCCTGAGGGTCGTTCCGGACATGGCGGCGGAAGCTGCCGCGGCCGCTGCTGTAGAGGTGGACGATATGGATGCACGGTCCGCTTGCATCTTTTGCGACTGGGGCTGGTTGGCGAAAGTAAGTTTCGCAGCCTCTGCAGCTTCGGGGGACGGAGTGCCATATGATGGCGAGTGCGGTGAGGCGTATTGACCCTGCTGCCCTTGAGTAGGCTTTGGTCCGCCTTGTCTTAGCGTTCGCTCGGCCATGGACGCCCGCTCCTGCTTTCGTTGCTTCTGCGTTCTGATTCCCTCTAAAATTTGATTCGCGACGGCCATCGACATGCCGCAGAAATCGGGCACAAGATGGACGCACTGCGCGTGGCAGGTGAGGCCGCATTCTTGTTTGTTCTTCATTAGCGCGTGCTCACAAGACATAACACCGTGCGGGTGGTGCCTAGGGGAACTATGGTATGGAAGAGGAGCGAACACTTACCAGTACATTTCCTGCTGTTTTTCTTGCCGAAAGGCAACATGTAACCACAATGGCAGCACCAGTTGGCAGTCATATTTGAGAAAGGCTGGAACCTGTGCGGGATACGATGGTTGATCTTTTCCTCGTCCGGGTCGGTCTCCGCGTTGCTCTTGCTGATACACTTGGTGACGACGCTCGAGTAGCACTTCGTGTGGCAGGTATACTTACAGTCCTCACACTGCATACCGGCGGAATACTTCAGGAACTCACCGCAGAGAGCACAGCGCATGATGTTGTAGAACTGCTGCTGCACAAACTTGTGGCCGTACATCTCGTGAACTTCCTCCTTGCGTTGTCGGATAGCGCCCTTTCGGCCAAGACCAAGGTCGATGGGGCGGCGGTCCTTATTTTGTTTGATAAAGCTGAGTGACAGCTGGATTCGACCGCTCGGCTCCAGGTTAAACCAACCTTCGATCGGGCCGGAGTGAACGACAGGAGGGTGGCCCGGTGGTGGTGCGCCGCCGGGGGGGAAACTGCCGCCTTGGCCGGGAGGGGGACCATATTGCTGCTGTTGCTGGGGGGTCATGGGGAACTGAGGAGGGGCAGCGCCGCCTTGGCTGACCATCCTGTCGGCAGAGACCCAGCCGGAGTTGTTAATCTCAGCTTCGATCCTCTTCCGGCGCATCTCCTCAACGATGTCTGATATCCTGATCCACAACATGGCGATGGGGAGGGGGTGCTCTCCGGGCTTGTCGTACACGGTAAGCTCGACCTCGTTCGCTTTGTCGACGTCGATGTTGTGATATTCGGATTCCCACCTGTCATTCCGCGATGTCCTCGTTCGCGCGACAACATTGTCTTCGACCTTGACAGTGACAAAAGTTTCGGGTCCCCTCGTGAATCGACCGGTAGCGGCGTGGTCGACATCCTTGACGGCCATGACACGGATCGTGAGCTGACCGGTGAGAGGCTTGCGCAAGTTTGGCATATTAATAGAGTCATCTAGAGCCGGGGAATGCAACCATTAGCAACGGGCGTGGGGCGAAAGGTAATGAGCAAGGAAACCATACCATCAGGGGAATCCGCCGAGTCTATATCAATGTGGAGCTCTTCGTATCGCTTCAAAGCTTGTTTTAGAAGTACAATCTTCTGCTTGCTCTCAACTCGGCGAGCAGCAGCGTCGGCCTTGCTCTTCCGGTCGCCCTCCATTCCGTACAGCTGGACCATCTTCTCAACACCCTTTAGGTACTGTTCCTCGACGTTGAGCTTGAACTGGATTTGGGAAAGCATTAGCTGAATGCGGGGGCCGAGATACGGCGTGTCATATTTGATGAGATCTAGATCGTCGCAAACTAGGTTAGTAGTAGTCCGGCTACAGTCGTCGACTGCAGAAAGTCCCGATACGCATACTGCGAGACCGGGTGGTGGGTACAAACGTACCGAGCTTTGTAAAGTTTGGCCTCGGCCGCGATAAGTTACCAGAAGGGCCGGGAGCTGGAGGGCCGTAGGGATGGCGGGGCGGCATGAGGTCGCCGTGCCCACCAATATCACTATATTGCTGGCTTCCGTAGCCACCCTGGTCACCGTCCTTGGGAGGAGGGGCGGGACCCGCGTCGCCATACACGCCGCCGCTGACGGGTCGGCCATCGGGGCCAAGTGACATGTTATCCATGCCCTGGTTTACACGGCGCATCTGCAGCTCTCGGAGCTTTTCCTCGAAGAATTGCAGATTACGGCGGCCATCGCGCATCTGGGAGTCGAGTCTCGAGCGAACAGCCTCATTGTTTGTCTGCGATCGCATAGCATGTGCGGCGTTGATGAGGGCCTTCTCCCGCTCGATCTTCTTGTAGATGTCCTGGATCCTCTCGTCTTCGTTCATCTTGGCGGTTGTCGAGCGCGCTCGGGACTGGAAAGAACAGGCTTCAGAAGCACGAGGGGGGTGTTGGGGAGGAGATTATTTGGTGATCTCGGTGGTGCTAGGTAGCAGTGGTGATGGCGCTATAATTTTCGTCGGGCGTGGATGGGACGACGTCGAAGCACCGGCCAGGCGACGTTGTCTGCGGGGTGAGGGGTGATTGCAGACGACGGGCCAGGGGGCTCAAGCCGTGCTGGCTGGGTCTCGTCGAGCGGGGTGGTTTGCTGGGGAAATTAGTACGAAGTAGGCCACGAGGGGAGAGGATGCAAAGGCAAGCCGCTTCTCCGCTACCCTATTTTCGCTCATCAATGTTTAGGGAACGAGACGAGGTGAGAGATGGCCTGGTCTGCGTTGACAAGTTGATGGCAACTAGCGTGTGTTTTTCAATTCGGTTTTGCCGGCGGGAGGGGTTTGGCTTGGTTGGTGTGGTTGGCCTGGTTTGGTGGTGGTGGTTTGGCTTGGTTTGGTTTGTGTTCGAGCTGTGTGGAGCAACAACATTCAAGGTACCACCACACTTTGTATTACAATTTGTACCCAGTCCGTGTTCGCACCTGCCAACATCAATCGATGCAATCTAGTTACTTTGTAAGTGTACAATTGTAGATTCTTGCACTAATACTTGGCTACTTCCTACGTACATCGATACTCTGGATCTGGGCAGTTGCGACTGTGGCTGCGGTTGTGACTGCAACTACGAAGAAGGTACTGGACTTTTGAGGACTTGTCTCGAGTGGACCTCAAGCTGTCACCAGACGTCAAATCTGACCCCTGAGATTCGAAATAATCCCAATTATTTCAACGGAAGAAGGGGTCTTCTCGGGAGGGTCTGGTCATATTCCTGGAAGGTCGTATCTGGCGCCACTTGGTGGATTTCGCTCTCACAGTCGAAGCTAGAGGAGCTAGGGTATCAATATATCATCGAGTTGATGTCTACCTGGACTCTTAGACGTACGATCCACTTGCTGGCTCTACGTCTTTTCCTCTAGGACGTCTCAATTGATGTCTCTCGGTGCTCAAAGGTTTGGTATTGTTACAATCCTCCTTTGTGTTTCGTGTTTCGCATGAGGCGGGACACTTTGATGTAAGAGTGAGCTGAGTCTCCAACAACTCTTTTCCTTTCTAGCTTCAAGACCATTATTACCAAGTATCCCCTGTTATTGTTTTTGTCCTTCGTGTTCAATGCAATCTCCAATATCGTGTTACTATTTGTCCCAGTGACTTCAGCTCTGGCTGTTGCTTAGCCCGTGGTCTTCCTCAAAGATCAAATCCTCTTGGTTTCTGCTGAAGATGAATGTGAGAGAGGCAACGTTTTTCTTCTTCTTTAAAGCTACCAAGGTTTCCGCACTGGCAGCCAAGATGAGGTATAGGGGGGGAGAACGACGTCAATGACATCAATACATTTATGATATGTACATGGGTGTGAGGTGCAACTCCCAGTCCGAAAAAAGGTGGTTGATATTTCAAACTTCAAGCCTCTGCTCCAAGCCTGGGAGAAGGTACTAAGGTACATCGCGTGCCGTTGACGCGCAAGGGTCGGTGATCAATCCGTTGATGTCTGCACTTTCCAAGTGGCGGGCGGCGTCGAGTCCTAGAAATCCCCGGAGAGTCAAAATGGGCCCTAGGACTTTTGGTGCGTCTGGTCAATGTGGCACAGCATTCGATCAACCTGAGGCGGGGCAGTCGGACCTTAGACCGCCCGAAAGTTACTTGACCCCTCCTCAACCTTCAGAGCAGCCAAGTAACAAGCAAGCAACAAGCAAGCAACAAGCAAGCAACAAGCAAGCAACAAGCAACGCCTAAATAAAACGGGCGGCGAACTTAGAAGGCACACCAATGCCAGGCACAGCGGGGTAAAGTTCAAGGCGACCACACCTCAGCGCGTGATTTGGAGGCACGAGGCACGAGTACACTCGACCCCCTGGTGGTTGCTGCAATCCAAAATGCCCTTTTAGTTTCATTTCCCCAGTGTGGAATTCCTGATTTGGCATCTAGATATCTAATCGATTAAGCTTCTACTGTGTAGCTTTTGTAGCTTGGGGGGAGAGACAGACTTTGGGGCTGAGGGCTGAGTCTAGCATCGGCTCTCTCTGGATGCCTCCGAGAGGCGAGAATTGGAATTGTCGAGTTAGCTCAAAGAGAATATCCTTCTTTGGCGAACCTTCAACCTGCACTCTGGGGCTTTTTTTTTTTTTTAGTTTTGGAGTGAGTAGGCCAGCGGCTGGACTGGCAGGGCCGCTGCGTGGTGGCTTTAGAGAATTACGAAGCCCGCATACTTCACGTACATGTTCACATCCCCCTCTCTTTCTTGATCTTGTCCAGACCGGGATTGCATCGCCGAGTTGATGCATGCAAAGGCCTGTTCGGAGGCGCCGTCTGCAATACGACGACAAATCCACGACAAAAGCCCGCTTGTCTGACAGGATCCCGTCCTAGCTGCCCAACATTGTGGAATGCTTCGAGAAACAGCAGGAGGAAATATTGACCCGGCCTTGGCCTAGTGAGGAGGATGGAGCGGGATTCATCAATCGATCCTTGCAAGTCACAAAACAGATCAATGATTGATGGTTGTTCAGCCCGTGGGCAGTTTGACCCTCTAGTGTAAAACCAACCGGCTTGCTTCGGTGGCTGAGAGCCCGAGTACACCATTCGTACAGGCGTGCTGGTCCCACCTGTGCCGTTAATCAAGAGACCCCTTCCAAGGGTTCGGCCGTTCTCGTTTTATCCGCGGGGTGCATCGGCAATCACTGGATGCCAACGTCATATAACGGGACCGCCAAATTCTTGCACTACACTAGACCGTTGAGAAAAAAAGAAGGAAAAAACTAGAGAGGCGGGTCAAAACACCAGGATTTTTGGCCGCTGCAACCGAGGCAAGGTGGCTTGAAAGGAAATTTCCGGGCCAAAATCCCTGGGGCCGACTGAACCGAATGACAAGATTATAGTGAGATTGAGGTTTTTTTTTTTTACTATTTTGCTTCATCCTAAAGACTACCCGTGGAGCATACATCCGGAACCATTTTTGAGAAAACCGCTATACATCGAAGTGGCCTGATACTGTTTACATGATCGAGATCCCTACCTAACCTGAACTCCCTACGCTTACGACGTGTACTCCTTCTGGAGAAGCTTCGCAATAGTGTTCAGCCTAGAAAAGTGGTGGTGGCACTGTTAGTTAAAAACGCTAAAGTAGACAGAAAACGCCCGAGGTGAAAACAAAGAGAAAAAAGAACGTACTGGATGTTGCTGGTGCCTTCGTAGATGGCGCCAATCTTGCTGTCCCTGAAGAACTTCTCGGCGAGACCTTCCCTGACGAAACCCATACCGCCCATCCACTCAACGGCAAGGCTGCTGACACGTCCGGCGACCTGAGAAGCGTAGAGCTTGGCGATGGCGGCGTCCCTGATGAACTCCTCGCCGGCCTCCTTCTTCCTGGCGGCGTTGTAGACGAGGTGGCGAGCGGCGGTGATCTCGACGTAGGACTGCGCAATCTGGTGCTGCATGCCCTGGAACTCACCGATGAGCTGGCCGAACTGCTTCCTCTCGTTGAAGGCGTACCTTAACGTCACAGTTAGATTAGTATGTCACACGAATTATTGGCGAATTCTTTGGGCTTGGTTATGTAACTCACTTGACGGCATTCTCAAAGGCACCGAGGGCCAAGCCAGTCATCTGCGCAGCGATACCGATACGACCCTCGTTGAGGATGTTGATGGCGTACTTGTAACCCTGGCCCCTCTCACCGAGGATGTTCTCCTTGGGGACGACGACATCGTCAAAGTTGAGAACGCAGGTGCTGCTGGCTCGGATACCGAGCTTCTTCTCCTTCTTGGCAATCGAGAAGCCCTTGTAGCCCTTCTCGACGATGAAGGCGGTGATACCCTTGTAGCCCTTGCTGGGGTCGAGGTTGGCGAAGACAATGAAGACGTCGGCCTCCATGGAGTTGGTGATCCACATCTTCGAGCCGGAGATCTTGAAGCCCTCGCTGGTCTCCTCAGCCTTGGTCGCGAGCGCGAAAGCGTCCGAGCCGGAAACGGGCTCTGACAAGCAGAACGAACCTACTCCGTGTAAGCCAATAAACATAACCCTGGGCTAGATCCCACTGTAAGAGGAAATGAGAAGAGGGGAGAAAAAAAAAACATACCGACAGAGTTGGTCGCGAGCTTGGGGAGGTACCTCTTCTTGAGGTCGGCAGATCCCCACTTCATGATGGCCGTGTTGACCAAGGTGTTGTGGACATCGACCATAACGCTGACGCTGGGGTCAACGCGCGCAAGCTCCTCAATGCCAATAATGGCAGAGGTGAAGTTCATTCCCGCACCACCGTACTCCTCGGGGATCTCGACACCCATGAAACCCTGCTCGAAGAGCTGCTCGACAATGGCGGGTTCCATAGCTTCCGCCTCATCCATATCTCGAACCTTGGGGAGGATAACATCGTTGGCAAACTTGGAAACGGATTCCCTCATCGCCGTCTCGACCTCGGTGAAGTGTGTGATGGGAGTGGGCGGGATGTCGCTAATGTCCACGGCCTCATTACGACGGCAAGGAATGGCAGAGAAGGACCGCACACTACAATTCGAACGTTAGAGAGAGGTCAAGGGCAAACGCACACACACGAGGTCCTAATAGTAAACTGGTAAACCTACGTGTTCAATCCTTGAGAAGACCTCAACGCCGAAGTCGCCCGAATGGCGGTCACATTTTTCGATGCAGCGGCCCTGCCAGCGACGCGGAGGGCGGGTCGAATGGTACGCGAAAGGGAAGACATCTCGGACGGCCTCGTGTGGCGATTGAGGGATCTCAGAGCACAATTGTCAACGGATTGGAAGGTGAACGAGTTGAAGGCACGGTCGCTCTCAATGGCTAGGGCTCGAAAGATTGAGGGATGGAAGAGGGAGTAGAAGCTTGCAGGATCTTCCCCCACACCAGAAGATCGAGGTCATGTTATAGGGCCAAGCTGAAGGCCAGCTACTTTTCTGCCGAGGATATCCTTCCCCCGAATACCGATCGGCAACTTCCGCTTTGTGAAGTCTAATCGTACGTCATACAAATCGTTGGTAGCGGTCAAATCAATGCCGATATTTAGCCGATAATGCGCCATGACCACCTTGACCGCTTTGAGCATTTTTGATGGCAGAATTGGAGGCTTCTGATGGATCTCGATATTTCGAGATAGCACCAGTAGTAGCAGTTGGGACTGGATACACATATCGCCCACCATGCCCGGGACAATTCTTCGCTATCTCGCGATGCCTATTCTTAGGCTGCCAATGCGACAACCATTGGCCCGACCCTCGATCTCACCCTTCCTCCCAACCCTCCAGACTGCCTTCCGACCAGCAATCCGCCCCTTCTCCTCCACCCCCGTCCAGAATGCCACGTTGATGCAGGTGCTACGAGTAGGCCTCTCCAAACCATTCGCCTACTTTCCACCCCAAGTCTCTAATGGAAGTTTTTGCAAATAGGGCTGCCGAAAGGGAAAGAAGGCGAGACACGCCGTGTCTCCAGCTCTCGCCGAGCGAAAGTCCCCTTTCCAGAAGGGTGTCTGCCTCAAGGTCGGAATCACGAGACCCAAGAAGCCGAACTCGGGCGAGCGAAAAACGGCCCGTGTACGATTGACGACTGGACGAGTGGTTACTGCTTATATTCCCGGTGAAGGCCACAACATCCAGCAGCACAGCGTTGTGCTCGTTCGTGGTGGACGCAGTCAGGATTGTCCCGGTGTGAGGTACCATTTGGTTCGCGGTGCGCTCGATTTGGTATGTGATAACGAACTCCTAGACTTTGGGATTTTTGTCATTGCTTTAAGTGCTAACTGCGTTTCTAGGGGGGTGTTACTGGACGGTCGACGAGTCGAAGCAAGTATGGAACGAAGAAGCCCAAGAAGGCGACGGTCAGCTAGAGTCGGGGCACTCGTGTGAAATAATGTACTGTACTATTATAACATCTAGAAGTCATAAAACTATTTAAATACCTTTCGAGTTGCCAGTTGTCCTTTTCTGTACGCCGTGGCGCCTCACATTTTGGGGGAGAACCGCTCACCTCGCCACAGAACTCTCCCTACGTGGAGTTATGACTGTGATCGAGAAAATTGAAGAAAATAAAATCCGTAGGGCCATCATTGAACTGAATTTCAGCTCCTTGAATCGGCCGAGTAAAAACAAAATTCTCGGTTGATGTCTTGCTCCAGCCTACTGAACAAGTCTGTGGCATCGCGGGGCGTGTCGCCGCCGACCAAAGCTTCTGCCCCACCATAAACGACCATCATCAACTTTTTTGCAGTCATCGCTTCAGCACTTGTAACCTTCCTCAACCCCAACCCACAATGGCATCCAGACGAGACGAGGACGACCCCGTGGTCGCCAGCTTCAATGTATTCATAAATCCCGCCCTACCGGCAAACCAAAAACTCCTCGCCCTACACCAATCCGTGCGCTTCGACGAAGGTAGCTCGCCCGCCTTCCCCCGACCGCCCACCGAAGTGCGCATCAAGCCCGATTCCGGCCTCGTCGAGGTCGATGTGCCCCTCGACCTGCTCGACAATTACGATCGCGATAGGGGCATGCAGTATGGACGGGCGCTTAAAGAAACTCTAGAGGCCAAGGCCGGCGGGTCACATGGTCTGGCTGGCGGCTTTGGTGTAGGAGCGCCGGCGGCTCCTCTTGGGAGGAAGGGAGAGAGGGAGAGGGAGAGGGAGAGAAGGACAGAGTGGGCCGACGAAGTGCGCGCAGACAGGGTTCTGAGGAGCCAAACGTTGGGAGGCATCATCCCGAAGAAAGAGCCCGTGAACTACATGATAGGCGTCTTCCAAGGAGGTAAAAGCCCGCCTTCCCCCACCCCCTTCTTGTTTTACGATTTGATGGCAAATTTCTGATACAAGCCTTTTATCACAGGTGACCTCCACCTAACACCCGCCTCGGCCTTCGTCAATCTCACTCCCCAGCTCCACCACGTCGACGCAAAGAACCAACTCGAACGCTTCAGCTCCTCAACACAAGGCGGCGCCAAGGACACCGCCAACGCCCCCGGTACAGGGACGGGCGCCGGCCCAGCCGCCCGCGCCATCCACATGACGATCAAAACCGCCAACAACGGCGACGCCGTCGTCACCGAGACGATGGCCGATCGTCTCCGCGCCGTGCAGTCCGAGCCCTGGCGCAAGATGCGGTTCGTCGACGAGAACGAGCTCGAGGCGTGGGATGCCTTCTCTCAGACTTTTGTCCCCCTAAGGGAGATTAAGGAGGGTGGAGAAGAAGACGCCGAGGAGGAACTCAAGTCTCTGAATGCTGACTTAGATAAGGTGCCATGGCTCGAGACGCCTTGGAGTGTCAACGATATCGAGGCAAAGATTGCAAGGAAGCCGACCATATTGCCATTTGAGCAGCCGAAGCAGGAAGGCACTTCTGGTGATGGGGCCAAAGTCAAGGCAGAACCCGTGGAACCATTGCCCTCGAACCAAGACGCCCGGGCAGCTAGGCCCCGGGCAAGGGCCCCAGCGACCACGACAAGGAGAGGAAGGTCAAAGACAGGGGCAAGGGGAGGCAGCTCAACTGCGATGGAAATTGATTAGGAATGCTAGGCTCGTTATCACACAAGTCATTGAGTTCTCATCAGGCAACACCCTCTCTCTGCAGCCTACCCTAAATGCAACGATTCATGAAGGTACATGAAAAAGGGAAAAAAAAAAAGAAAAAAACGGTGGCCTTTGTAGGATTAATGTTTAGGAGTCTTCGCGATCAAAGAATGTTTCACCAAATTTGTTCTAATATGTGCTGGTTGAAGATACTAACAATGTAAACCACTATTTTATCAGCTTCTAGCCTAGACCTGTATCGAAGCTGAAAAGAACTCTTAGGCTTTTTATTATCACCTCCCAGCTAATTGTTGATGTAATCTCAAATTATCGTACAACCAGGAACTAAGGGCATATTGACCATGCCACAAAAAACGTTATCCATTTGTACCCATCAAGTAACTCATTCCCCATATACATTTTCTCCCCACACCAAGACTCTGCGAGTCTCAATATTGCAGACTCGAGGTTTGCTATAGCTCCATAAGGAGTAGCTTCTGCTGCAGGAGGCACACGGATCGATCTCCGTGCCGGATGAACGGAATACGCTTGAATATGAACGCGCTAGGGCAACTTAAAGATTGTATAGACTTTCACGATCCTGCCTTTCAACCAAGCAGTTCCACGTCGAGACCAATAGATTGCATGAATAAATTGACGTTCGAGAGTCGTTGGGCACCGATGGCTTGCGGAAGAGTCTTGGCGTGGTTGACCGTGCCCATGACGCGATCCTTGACAGCAAGAACTAGGCGCTGCTGCTGCTCGGGGGAGGAGCTCACACCAATAGCGGCAAGGAGCTGCCAAACGAAGATATCATCGCCGGAGTTGATGCTTCCGGGGAAGATATGGGGTAGAGTAGGTTCGATGATATTGAAGAAGGTGTTGAAAGTAGATTCCCTGCATCATGTTAGTATATGATTAGCCTCTACCGATCCCAATGCTCGGCTCCAGTTTAAGGATGGACACTTACCACTTGCTCCACTGCTCCGGCGTTCCGCCACCGGCCTGTTTCAGAAGCTCTGCACGGCTTAGGATCAACGTCAGCATCGAGGTGCCGATCCTGGTCTTCGCAATAAGATCAACACTAAGTTTGTCGTTTATAAGATCGAGAGCGCCATCCACAATGTCCAAATTGGTTTCGTTGAAGAACTGGAAAATGCTGGGCATGACGACAACTGAAAAGAGCTCGATCTTTTCACGGAGAGCTGCATTCAAATCGATCTCTCCAGTGTTGACCTGTGCCCCCTTCACAACATCGAGCTGATCAAGGTGGAAAATGATCATGGTGAGGATGGTAGCTCTCTGCTCGAAGGTCAGGTGGCGGAATACCCTGGGGATTGCCTTCTTTCCCTTGTTGAAAGACAGGAAAGCGATGAAAGGATGCAGAGTAGTTGCGCCAATAGGCTCGTGGACCTTGAGATTATCCCAGAGCTGCGCATTGAGAGCATTTGTAGTGTTTACCCATTGTTCGTGTTGGGCCTGCAGAGACGGGTCGGGAGGCGGCATATGGCGAGAATGGTCCTCGAGCTTCATAAGCGTGGAATACACCTTCTCAATGTTCCGAAGGATGGACTTCCTATCAAGGGTACCGTGGGGTTTCTTGGAACCGGCATGCCTATGGGCGTCGCCAGTACCCTCTTGCCGCTTGATATTAAGAAGCGGTTTTGGGGTCTTGGCATTGCTGTAAGAGATCTTGCCCAGGCTCCCGGCGATAACCAGCTGGGGATTCTTCGGCTTATTCTTGGCGGCTTCGACGGCACGCTGAACCTGTTGCTCCATACGCTGGACATGATTCTCCGCCGCACGCGCATGCCGTCGCGAACCGGAGTGGCGACTGCCGGTTTGGTAGAGGTAGGTCTGCGCGAAGTTATGCAAGGGCTGGCTTGGGTTCTGGCGATGGCCAGCGCGGATCGAGGCATGGACTTGGTAGTAGAAATCATCATTAAGCGAGGCCTCCTCGCCTTCCTCGGTCGCAATACCAGTTGCAGTAACAAGTTGCTGAAGTTGAATGCGGGTGATGAAATTCTTATCCTGAGGAGTCATCAAGCCATTATCCTTGGAGAGGAGCCAGATCTTGTGGTTTCTCTTTGCGCGTCTTGTTTCCTGTTCAAGGAATGCAGCCTTTTCTTCTTCTGAGAGGTGTGGCTGAATCTGAAGGGGTATGTGCTGAATTCCTGAGCCAGAGCCGTGAGAGACGTGTGTTGGATGAGTGGGGACACCAATGCGTGCAGCATCTCCCGAGACGCGGTTCGGGTTTTGCAAGATCTGCGTAGGCTGAACAGGACCAGGAGGAGGATGCTGCTGCGGGCTGGGCGCCTGACGCACCTGGGGGCCTTGCTGCTTAGCATCCAGGCTCTGGGGTCGCTGGAGAATCTGAACTGAGTGGGCGTGGCCAGGTTGGGAAGTCGACGGCGCCTGAGAGGGTTGCGCGGGTTCCCGTATCTTGGCGTAGAGGAAATCGCCATTCTCCGGCACTAGAATCTGTCCTCCCAGAGGTTGACCTTGCTGAGATGAAGCTGGCTGAGGGGTCTTCTGGGCCTGCGCACGCATGGCAGCCTCCACTTCCTCCAAACTCATCACCTTTCGCCCGGAAGGGGCCGCCGGTTGGGCAGGGGGCTGAGCTACCGCATGAGCCTGAACTGCAGGTTTCGAGGGGGCTATTCCCCAGATGCTATGATCAACGTGTAGGTCGGGCACTACTTCGGAGGAATCTTTGTACTTTTCATAGCCGGTCCGCGCGGGCTTCTTGGCGGGCTGGTAGGAATAAGGAACGGACGAGGGAGTGTGGACGGGAGCGGAGACAGGGGCCGCGGCAGGTTTAGCTGCAGCAGGTTGCTGCCTGGAGAAGCGGAGGTGTTCCTCTTCTATGGCGCCAGAAACCTGGGCAGTGCGACCGAAGAAGTCGAAGTCCTTGCCAACGTTCCCGGCACCAGAATCACCAAATGTGTCATCGTTGAACGCATCGTCTGTCTCGTCCAGCTGGTCGCCCAGGCCGTCGTAGGTGTCGTCGAACTCAAGGGCACCGTCGTCACCTTCGGCGGCATTGGACAGGCCCATGAAAGGATCATGGGCCTGGGAGAAGCCAGGCGCCGAGGTGTTATGCCGGGACCCGCTGAACCCGCCGAAGAAAGACATGGTTGAGACTAGGCAGATGTACTCCTATTAATATTGAGCGAGAATATGCTAAACGAAGCTACTGTCATGTTAGCTAGGGCATGGTTAAGAAGAGTATGATGAGAAGGAGGTGGGGAGAGCTAGGGGTTGTAGGCTTATGTAGTGCGGGGATATGGTGAGCTGGAGAGGCTGGGGCAAAAAACCTCCATCCCTGGTAACTCCACACCTAGCTTGGTAAAGTTGGCTATCCTTCTGGTATTGCAGATGGAGACAGCCGAGAGGTAATGCTCCTGAGCGAGGAATATTCTCCAGTGGACAAAATCTTACCTTGAAGGATTGGTAAACGAAGTCTGTGGAGGTTGTCTCGAAATTACCATGATGATAGAAACGGGCAAAACACACAAGCCAGCAGGCTCTTCCCACCTTGACCAGATGCGCTTTCAAGACCTTAGGCGGATATAGAAAACCTGCGGTGGCCCAAATGTGTGCAAGAGTCGACGGCTTCACAGATGCCTTGCATGCATGCCAGATGGGATGATGATGCTGGCGTTTGGTAAACAATTGGCGGGTCCAGGTCGCAAACGCAAAGCCTGATGGCGATTTGATGTGGGATGTGGTTGTGCTTTCCACTCCAATCAGATGCTAGGAACTCAACTAGGCCTGATTACATAATTGAGCTAAAAATCATGTGACTTTTCTCGGTCTAAGCCTGAAAACAGTGCATCAAATCAATTATGGGGAGGAGCTTCCAGCATTGTGACATCACCAATCTTGCTCTCCACTGGCTTCGTACGAAGTAGAATCAGGGGCTGCCATGACGCGTCAGTGAAGGGGCATGCTTCGTCGTTGAAACGCCAGTCACCTCCATAGATGGTTCGTAGTTTACATAATATTGCGTATCGCAAAGGTGATATTCTCTTAAAAAGCGACTTGAGCTTCTCAACCTACATTAAGCTCTTTATTTCGGAAAATCCTCTCGCGACTACTCCGTACACCTGCCTCGATTTGTGGAGGAGAGAGCTGTTCTCGAGGGAGCTTGGTATGTAGAAAGTGGGATTGAAATCCATCGCAACACACTCCAAGGCGACCACGCAAGTATAAGTACATACTTTGTACATTTCGGTGATTGCAACTCCATGGGAGAAACCTTTATGGAACAACCCCTCGTTGAAAGCGGGCCGTTGTCTAAGGCTGGTTTCTTGACTACTATTAATATTACGATGGGGATCAACTCAAGCGGCCAGGGCAATTGTCCCTAATAACTACACGACGCATTTCTTCAGGAAATATTCCGCTACTCGGGTACGGATCGCATTGGAGTAAAATCAAATAGGTACTTCGCGGTCCAGACAAATCCACGAACCAGAGACAGACAACCACACCGAGGATTGCACTACTTCGTACTTCGTCGATCCCTTGACTCCGTGCCTTCGTACAGTTTTGTGTGACCCAAAATAGATCTGACAAGTAAGAAGCTCTGCCATCATTTTGCCATGAATTTGAAAGGACGTGTCTCGATCAGGACTAATATTGAATCTCCAAGACACTAACTAGACTACAGTTGTACTCGGGGGCAGTGGATCCTTGGGGTTCCTGCTTGGCTCTTACGAAGTAGAAACACTGCGAAGCCGTAGACCGTGAATGACGGACAGACTGAACTATGAGTAGGGAGCCGAGGCCGGAGCCTATAAAATTGAATGCGAAGATGAAGTTTCTTGGGGCTGGCGAATTGTAGATATCTGAGCAAGTACGAAGTAATTATCATGGCTTGTCTGGCCGAAAGACATTTTTCCTGACTTGCAGAGACTGCGGGACGACGCAAGGCATTATCTGTCGAGACATCAATTCAATTAGAATACTGGCACGGTTGCCCTTGACAGTTCTTTTTGAGATCTATTGACGCTTTTTTCTCTTCCTTTTTTCCTTTTCTTTTTTTCCAGTTTCTTTTTCCAGTTTCTTTTTTTTTTTTTTTTTTTTTTTTTTTTTTTTTTTTTTTTTTTTTTTTTT
>JUDQ01000110.1:13397-64292 GCA_000812075.1 Scedosporium aurantiacum
CGACCGTTTCCTCGACGGCCTCGGCGGCGAGAGGCGGGACCGCGCCGCCCGGCTGCTGCGCCGCGTCGGCCTTGACATCGCCGGCGTCGAGCAGCTGACGAGGAGGTACGTGACGGAGGAGTTCAACCCCGTCGTCACCGACGTCGAGGGCGTGAGGTACTTTTCTTACGGCGCCGCCATGGAGACCCCTTCGATGTTGAATCCGTTTAGGAGGTCGCATGCCTTGCTCGAGGCGCAGGAGGGTCCCAACGACGGGCTTGTGAGCGTCGAGAGTAGTCGCTGGGGTAAGTACGAGGGGACTTTGATGGGGGTGAGTCACCTTGATTTGATCAACTGGTCCAACAACATTGCCTGGACGGTTAAGGGATGGATGGGTATGGAGAGGAGGTTCAATGCTGTGGCGTTTTACCTTGGCATTGCCGATATGCTAGCAAAGGAAGGATTGTAATAATATTCAGGTCGTGTAACATTATCATCACACCCCCGCGCAGCGTTTGATAAACAAAGAATCTACCGATTACATTGCAGAGCAAACTTGTTAGGAATGTACTTATTATTAGTTCTTTAAGCTGGGCACCCCGCCATGAGTGGCCCTGTCTGTCTAACACAAATGCTAAAACTCCGAATCCAAATGCCGAATTCAAGGGTGGGCAACGAAAAGAAACTCTTTAGCCAAGAATACTCGTAGTTCTGGCCCTGAGGAAAACAAAAAACTCGTGAGACTCATAAAAAGAAAAAGAAAACCGAAAAGTCTTTCCGGGTATGCGCAACGAAAACATCAAAGCAGAAAAGAAAGGAGATAGAAGAAGAAGAAAAAAATGAAAATTAGCCAGAAGGCCAAACTTTTTCGCAAAAGCCACCCGGTCACCGCCTCTTATCGGGTATTTGACTAGGCCCATTTACATCCGTAGTAACGCCACTAAACGCTGGCCTCTCCACCGGCCCCGTAGCCTCCACCGCCATCGCCTCGTCGTAGCTCGGCGGCGCGTCATCGTACGGCGGGCTTCCGGGTTGCCCAAGCTGCGGCGGATACAGCGGATCGTAAGGCGGTGCTGCCTGGCCCCCTGCGCTGACCTGCTGCTGCTGCTGCTGGAGAGGAGGGACCATCGGGCCAGAGTTTATCCTAGGAGGTAACTGGGGCGGACGTTCCTGGTCTGCCAGCGTTGCAGCTGGAGCTTGCGCTTGTGGTCTGGCCTGCGTTGACAGTTTGCTCGGAGGGCGGTTTTGTAGGGCGTTGAGCACTTCGGGGGGCGGTGCGATGCCGGAGTAGACCTTGACGTCGGAAAAGTGCAAGGGTAGGTAGATGGCCTGCGGGGGTGTTAGGTTCCCGCCGTTGGAAAACATGCCCTTGGGCCCGGGAGACTCCCAGCTCAGGCCTAGCTTGACGTCGAGGGAATACGTTCTTGAGAGATTACATGCCGTAAACGAGGGACAGACGGTATTCGGCAGAGGAATGTTGCGCCATATGTCGTTGGGCACTTGGATCTTGGTGCCCACGTCGTCGTCAGGCGTCCGGGTAAGCGGGATGTGGAGGTTGGGGTTGGAAACGACGACGAATCTATTGACTATGGTCTCGACCATGTCATAGCATCGTATTCGCGTGGTGCCTATCAGCTCGATCTGGACGGCAATAAGGAACACGGCCTGAGTGGAGGGCATCTTCTTCGTGGCATCGATCTCCAGCGGTATGGGCGAATTGCAGGTAAGTATACAAGGATGAGGTAACCAGGCGCACATCTCGACCGACGGCGGTACCAGAGCGTGGTTATTATTAGACTTGGGACCTTCCACCTTTTGCTTGCCAAAGAAGGAATATCTCCGGGGCTCCTGCACGGCCGGGGACAAGGGACGGAAGGCAAACGGCCTCTTCGCGAAAGCTTTGGCCTGTGACTTGGGCGGGCGAGGCTCCTCGATGGGCATGAAGCGGAAACCGATATGGGTGCGCCAATTTTCCTTCAAGATGCCGGGCCTCTGCACGGTAGCCTTGATGTAATAGCGGATCTCCGCCTTGCCGGGGAATCCGGTGAGAGACGGCGGCAGGGTCTTCTTTACGTGGTGCAGGAAGATCTGACTCGTCCCGTCCATCACGCGAATCCCCGACCCGAAGAGCCCACCGCCCCCGGCTCCAAACCCGCCGACGCCGCCGAGCCCGCCCATCTTGGACATGGTGACGATGTCGCTGCACACATTATTAAAGGGTATCTTAAACCTGAAGGGGAACTGGTGGGTGCCGGGTCTCAGGACGAAGGAGGAGGAGATGTTATTCTCGTCGGGGAAGACCTGTTGGATTCGGTAGAGGATCTTGTGGGACTCGGTCGCGACGGGTCCGCCGGTGGAGCTCCCCGTGTGAGGGTCGACCTGGGGGACGAGGGCGGTCTTGGCCTCGCCTTCAAGCTTGACAACGATGGTGCCGATCTGTTCGGTGCGCTGGAGGTTTACGATGACGCGGCCGACGATGGGGTCGAGGTTTGTGTAGAACTCGGGCGCATTGTCGAGGACGATTCTCACGGACATGTTTCTCCCACTGGGTAAAATGGGTAAAAGAGGATCGAAGCGATTAGATAGTAGTGGCAAGGACTCAACTCATGGTCGCCCTTTGAAGGTAGTCGTTCTCGAGACTAGGTTACTCGTTTTTTTTCCTCGTCTTGCTGCCTTTGCTGTTTGCGATGTCGTGTGCTGAGTTGGGATAGTGGGATAGCGGGGCTGTTTGCTGTTTGGGGGGCAAAAGTTAGCTGTACTTCGTAATGGGGAGATCAATAATAACGATCAATCCAAGATCAAATAATCTCCAATTGTAGCCAAGACTTTATTTGATGGAGCCCTCCCAGGTCAGGCAATTGGCAGGAACAACCCCAATCCAAGCAAGCAAGCAAGCAAAAAAAACTGGCAAATATTTGCTGGGCGGCGTACGAAGTAAAAAGCACACAAGGTGCGGTGATATTAGCTCAGGCACACGGTTTCTGACAGGATGCGAGATCTCGCAAGCAAACACACCAGGTCGATGGACATTGACGTTCTGCAGTTATACGTATGCAACGCACAGCCTGCAAGCTGCAACCTGGAACCTGCAACCCCGCCAAAAGATCATTGATGATTCGTGCGTGGTTGCTTGCGCGAGGCGATGGGCTTGGGGGTTTTCAGCTGGGAAGGGCTTGGACCGGCGTGGACGGGCGAGGCGAAGCAAAAGCCGCCAGGGGTGAGAGAACAATGGTCTTATTTCAAGAAGGAATAGCAAAGCATAGGCGGAGCAGCCTCGAGTGTAAAGATCAGCAATATTTTCACATCGTGTTGCGTACGACTCCTTTGACAAGGTTGGGCTCAGCCTCCACAGACGCGTGGTTCAATCGTGCCGAACTGCGGGATCCCTCGAGTTCCAGAAGAGATTTGATTGATGATGTCACCCTAACCCTGGCGCCCACCATAACGGCCAGAACTGCCAGGTCGTTATTGTCTGTGGCTGATCAGGGAATACAACTTGAACACACTAATTTCAGCAGAGGAATTTTTGTCGTGTGCAGATATCACGAACTCTTGAGTCAATGCATTCTCTCTGCATCTTCTCGTCAAGGAGGCTTGAGGGATCGGCTGGATGGTAGTGAGGGTTCACTGTTCACGGTTCACCAGGAACCATGAACCATGAAAATGTAGTAAAAGCATCAATCAATGCTGTCTGTCCCTCCCAAAACACCCTTCGTACAACTCGAGTGTTTCGGCAGAGGCAAGCATCACGATTCTTCGTCCTTCGCTTTATTCAACCCTTCATAGATCATCAATGATAGCTACGGGCAGACGTTCTGGAAGTTCTGTCAGGGATGATATGACAACATTTGTCCGGCTTTCATGATTGATTTTTTTTTTTTCCCTTATCTGAATTTTAGTTTTGCCTAGTCTCAGGTGGTTGACGTGTTTCTTTGCCTCTGCCTGGACCCACATCACGGCCAACGGCAACTCGGCACCGATGGCGTCCGAGGCGGAGGCGGAGGCGGGAGGATTGCTTTGTGAGCCCGGCACGCAGTGGGCGGAGACAGACCGTTCTTCTCAGCTCCTCATCTATTAACCCGATTCTCGTCGAGGCAGGGTTAGGTTAGGGCTAGAGTGTGGGCATCAAGGGGGCGAACTGCTCAAAATATGAATGCACCAGGCACATGTTGGATCTTTATATCTACTAATTTGATATGAGTTCAGAACTATCATCTCGACCTGGTTTACTGAGAGCTGGTTGTATGGATCAATGATTCCATTTCCATCTGTCGCCGACTTCATAGTCTTCGACAGTGAGTAGGGAGTGGGAGTAGGGTGAGTGAGGGAGTTATCTATTTTGCGCTACCCTGGCTATAGTTGCCAACCACACCTGGCCAGCTTTTTTTTCTCTCTTTTTTTAACATGTTACGAAATATAGATATGGCGAACCGCTGGCTTCGCCGTCGAAAGAAATTCTACAAACATTAGACCTGCCTTACTCCACATCTCTGGGAGCCTCTCAAAGAGCTCCCGATCATGTGCTAGGTGCTCCAGATGCCGGGCCAGCTGAGGAGGATCTTTGCGTCGCAATGTATCCCTAGATCCTTGCCCATCTGGCATATGATCCGTCCGGGCCATGAGCAAGATGTTGACCGCACCTATCCGCTCATGTTTGCCGCGCCCGCGCACCGTTTGGAGGATGATACCGTAAAGATTGCGAGTCAAAGCGAAGAGTGGCATAAATAGCAATTTCCCTGAACAAGACAAGGCATAAAGCTGCTCGTCAGGCATTTCAAAGTAAAGCTGGGATTTTAGGGGATTATTCTTTGTCGAAAAGTGATGTGATAGGATAGAAAAGCCGATGATCTCCTTCTCCTCCGACCATTTGAGTGTTAGAGGAAGGCAAGAGCCCTCGATCCCCAGTGTTCCATCGTATTTCACCTTAGTGCCCAGTGTTGCAGTGTGGCCTCGCAAGCTCTTCACCTCGGCATAGTCTGCGCGCACTTCGGGGAAGGCGTTATAGTCCAGTGGAAAGTCTATGGCTCCATCAACAGTGGCCCAGGACCAGCTGGGAGCGCGCCAGCGTGTCTTAGAGATGGGAAATTCTGCACGGTTATCATCGTCCCGATGCCAGGCGAGATCGTACAAAGCAGTGCTCTTCCACACCCCGGCAAAGTAGGTCTCGGCTGGCCTAGAGGCCAATATACGCCCTGCTATCCCTTCAAGGGCTATGAGCTTGTCACCTGCCACAGTGAAATCACATCCACAATAGTCTGTTAGAATATGCTGCCAAACTTTGGCAAATCTTACAGATTCAGATTCGGCTGATGGCGATGAAGATGTCTGTGGCGGGGTTGTATCGTATTCGTGTTTCATGCAGGGCACACCTAGCCATTTGGGTAATCCCTCGGGATACATTTCCAAAGCTCTCCATTCTCGGCATTCCCATGCCATTTGGGCTTGGCCGAAGTGCGCCACCCGTCTGGCCAAGTAGCGCTCCTGAAACACCCAGCCTCTTTCGTTGAGAGGACCTTCTTCGACCTCCTCGTCCCAAAGACCACCGTCGACCACGAAATACTTGCGTGTCTGACCACCGATATCCAGATCTAATTGGGCAGGTATTTTGTTAGCCCAGCAGCTGTTTCCGAGCAGATCATCGTCCTCTTGCGTCGCCCAGGTCGCCGAGATGTTCATGGAAGCGCAAGTGTAGACCTGTCCCATCATTTTGGATTCCATGGCCCAATCCGTAAGGTCGTCCTGATCTTGCTTTATGCATAACGAATCAATCCACAGGTAATTGGCGCCAAGATGACGAGCAATCCTCATTGCATCCTGAAAAACTTGCGGCAGTCGCACAACGTCGATTCCTCGCCGTAACTGTGCCATGGTAGATGATTCCAGCTTGGTGTATCTCTTTTTGCACCAGCGATGACTGAGCGTCATGTAGGGTCCTTGAGGCGGGTTCTCTGCAGTGATAATGAGTCTAACGTCGCTGGCCCTCGAGCCAAGATGCAACAACCGCGTGGGATACCAGCCTTGGCTACCTTGTCTACAGCGCTGGTGACTGGTCGAACATATGTGAAACCACTTCCTGAGGACTTCCAGATCCGCTACAGAATTGCTGACACGCGCAGATGTCATAGTTGCAGGTTCTTCGAGCGTATTAGTCTAATTTCTGCCGTGCGTCATCGACTCGGACGCGGAGGCAAGCAAGCAGAAGATGTGTCTTACCCGGATAGGAAATGAAATTGAGCTCGATGGGACACCCACCATCCCTGCCATGGCCAGGAGGGATTATTCTCATAAGGAATGGAGGTAGCCCTTCTCCTTGGGTCATGCCCTCAATTCCCACACGTCCCCAGCCCAAGTATTCAACAACGAGGCTCTTGGTGTGCCATTCTGCGAATGCCTTGTCATCCTCGATCTCTAGCCACGCCGCGAACTTTGTGCAAACCCAACATGTCGACACCTCGCCGGTGCAATACTTGGGCAGTGTTTTGATGCTCTTCAATCCAGAATCCCGGCTTCTCGGCCAATCGTGAGGCCCTAAAGTCCGCGTCGCCGTCAAACAATTTGAACACACTCCCATTTTGTAGCGGAAACTTAAGGTACAGCAGGTGTGGGGAAATTAGGGATGTCTCCCAGCTATTCAAAGTAATACAACTTCGTAATTCATATTTCTTATATAGACATAATACTAATTCTTATAATTCAATATAATGATGGCTTTGATTGTGACAATTATAAAGTTGACAATAAACCAAAACAACCCTTTCACAATCTGGCCGGCTCCAACATTGATGGCTGCAAAACCAAATATTAATATGATATTAATAGAAACTCGAGAACTTGTAAAGAAAGAAAGCAAGGAAAAGATCAATGACTATTGCCTACATCGTGACCCGGAAATTGGTTTTCCTACGCTCGTGTCCGCTATCACTAATAGTACCTCTGGCACTACTTACTTCGTTATACAAAATAATCAATCCACATTGTCTGCTCTGACTGGTTCGCCAGCTCTTACATTAATCAATTCGATCAGTGCACAAGACTCACTATTTGATAGTTTAGTTTACACTACACTACTACGAAGTAAGGTATTAATATGAAGTACTTCGTAGTTTACTTCGTCTGCAGACTTCGACAACTTCGTGCATGCCTGCAGTCCCGCTCGGCGGCCTATGCTAAATGCAACCCAACCCAAGTCTGGTAAAGACATTATGAGTGCCATAGTGATTTTCACATGGCAAGACCAGGATCATTGAGGACATTGATTGATCCATCATCATGAAGGCTTCGAATATCGACTGCGGCTGACTTCAATGATTCCAGGATTCAAGACTGTAAATATAGTTGAGCACAGGCAGATGGTAAATATTGATGTATTCTATTAGGACAGGTTATATGAATACTAAAACACCAAAATACCAAAATACTCAATATTCCTTCCGGTTCCCCGATTATCCCAGACTCAAAAACTTCAGTGTTGTTGCTTTCTCCTTGAAGTGCTTGCTCATGGCATTTTCATCGCATTTTCGGAGAAGCTCATCGCAGCCTCGGCACGATTCGTCGACCCCAGCTTTTCCAGCTTTTCGTGTCGGGCTCGATGCGACCATCCCGCGAATTGCTAGACTAAAAACGTCCTAAAACAAGCACGGAGCTCACACTTGCCCCGATTGTCCGCCTCGAGAGAACTGAACATTGAACATTGATTGAACATATCACATAATCCCTTCAACCAACACAAGGGATCGCCATCTCCCATTTTGAAATCATACGTAAGAATCGGCCCCTCATCTTTACTACAAATACTGTTACAACACCATCTGCCCCTACAACTGCTTGACCTTTCTTAATTTGCTTGATGTCTTGAGTCCGTCCTATTGCATGCGTTCCAAGTCTTCAACTGAGCGCATCAGTTTTATCCCTGTCTTCTGTCTTGAGCTCCCCTCTCCGCTGCGCAAACATTTACCCTCACGTCAAGAAGCCTCATATCATATGTACGCTTCGTAATTCCTACCTCTGCTACTCTTCTTTTTCATCCAGCCTTCATTGATTCTAAAGCTCTCACAATGGCTTCTGCCAAAGTTGATATTGCTGAATTCACCCACACCCCGGTCGAATCCATCCCAGTCATTGTCGATGGCCTCCGCGCCACCTTCAGGTCGCACAAGACCAAGGATGTGCAATACCGACTGAAGCAGCTTCGCAAATTGTACTGGGGTATCATCGACCTCCAGCCCCAGTTCATCGAAGGCCTCAACCGTGACTTGGGCCAGTCCACCTTTGAGTCCTTCCTCGGCGAGATCGACTTCGTCCTTGAGGATCTCAGACATACCATCAAGAACCTCGAGAAATGGGTCAAGGAGGAACGTGTCTCCGGCATGAACCCTGCCTACTTTATGATGAAGCATCGCGTCAGGAAGGAGCCCTTGGGAGTCGGCCTCGTCATTGGAGCCTACAACTTCCCTGTCCAGCTTTGCCTGTGCCCCTGCATCGGCGCCATCGCTGCTGGCTGCACCTTGGTCTTGAAGCCGTCCGAGAGCTCCCCGGCCATCGCTTCTGTCCTCAAGACCTTGTTTGACAACTATCTTGACTCTGACGCCTATACCGTCGTCAATGGAGCCGTCGAGGAGACCACCGCTCTTCTTGACCAAAAGTGGGACAAGATCTTCTACACCGGTAGCAACCGCATCGCCAGGATCATCGCCAAGCGGGCCGCCGAGAACCTCACCCCGGTCACCCTCGAGCTTGGTGGCATGAACCCGGCCTTCGTTACCAAGAATTCGAACATCCCCCTTGCTGCGCGCCGTGTGCTGTACGGAAAGGTCTTCAACACCGGCCAAATCTGCCTATCGACGAACTACGTCTTGATCGACAAGACCGTTCTCCCGGCCTTCATCGACGCGCTCCAGGCTTCCTACAAGACTTTCTTCCCCGACGGTGCCAAGGCTAGTCCGGATTTTGGCCGAATTGTCAACCAGAGGCAGTTCCTCCGCATCAAGAAGATGATCGATGAGAGCACCGGCAAGATCATTCTTGGTGGCGAGACAGATGAGTCCCAGCTCTACATCGAACCGACCGTCGTGCTGGTGGACTCCAAGGACGACTCGATGATGGTTGACGAGACTTTCGGGCCCGCTTTCTCCTTGCTGCCCGTCGACAGCCTTGACGAGGCCATCTCCATTGCGAACGAGGTTTACGCTACTCCTCTTTCCGTTGCCACCTTCGGAAATGATGCTGAGAACAAGAAAAGTTTGCACCCCCTTCCCTCTCCCCCCAGCCCCAGGCCCTGGGCACATCCTTCACTTCACAGCGTATATGCATACTAAAAAAAAACTGCGACATAGTTCTCGACCAAGTAACATCCGGCGGCGCGTCTATCAACGACGCCTACGTCCACGCCTCCTTCACACCGGCCCCCTTCGGCGGAGTCGGCCAGTCGGGCTGCGGCAGCTACCGCGGCGTGGCGTCCTTCAATACCTTTAGCCACGCCCGTACTGTTGCCGAGACCCCCGGCTGGATGGACGGCCTCCTCCGAGTGCGGTACATGCCCTACTCGTTGAAGAGGCTCAACCAGCTGCCTCGCCCTTCCAGGAAGAACTTGGACTTTGACCGCAACGGCAACCCCATCCGCGGCTTGAAATACTGGCTAGGCTTCGTCGCTAGGCTGGGTGCGGGCGGTTCCAAAGGTGCGTTGCTGCGGTGGATTGTGGTCTTGGTTTCGGCCGTAGCGTTGACTCGTAAGGGTGGACTTGTAGGGCAGTAAGGCTTTTTTTTCCTTTTCTTTTTTTGTTTTTCTCTTCTTTGTCTTCTTTTCTTCACTACACGAACTGAAGGACGTCAGTTATCACAGCAGAGATTTGGGGAAGGTGTGTGTATAGTATGTTTTTTATGGTCGACATGTACGTTTAAGACTAGGCTCGAGATGGCCCAATCCACCCACCACTGCCCTCGAAGCAAGCAGGGTCCATCTGGGGGTGTTGGTATTTCGAGGCTGGACTGGCTTGTGCAGTTTATACGGACGCAATCCTATTTTCCTTTGTCCAAACCTAGGTTGTTAGTAGCAGATATGATGAACTCGTGTCGAAGAATGGTAGCGACGAGGCTTAATGCTTAATACGGTTGCCAAATAACACGGCGTGCCCGCTGAATGTGAAGTAACTTTTGTGTGTATTTCCCGTAATTTCCCTCTTCCCATCCTTCTACTTCTTTCGTAACTCAGCGGCTAGCCTCTCCCCTCGTTCGCCACCAAGGTAAATGCTATCCTCCATATCTTCGTTGGCCAACTCGACCGCCAACTCGTAACCCCTACAGACCATATCCTCATCAACCCTCAATCCGTTCTCTACCAAGGCGACAATGACGCAGCGTATCCTCGCAATCTCGCGCATCATACCAACCTCGATATGATCATTCTGGCTGGAATACATATTCAAGCTCACCATCTCATCCAGCCGATGCAAACCCGCGGCGCCCAGATCAGCAGCGCTCTCGCTCTCGATATGCTTGCAGATCCAGATATACCCATTCACGCCCAGCACGACATCAATCTTCCCCGCCTTCGTCTCCATGGTCCAAATCTGCCTCTTGGCCCTCACGACGCCGCCTCCGCCGCCCACGCCCGTCAAGCTCAGAAAGATGCCATTCCTCAACTTGCCGTACCGCAACGAGCGCGTGTGAAGCGCCGCCGCCCCGTCGCCGTGCAGCGTCTGCACCTCGGCGACCACGAGATCGCCCTCGGCGAAGAACGACCGGATCTGCAGCTCGTCCGTCTCGGTGCGCTTCCGCTGGATGCCGCCGGGCAGGTTGATGGCGCTGAGCTGGAGGATGGCGAGCTGGGAGGAGGCCACGTCGACGCGCCAGCGCCGCGCTTGGACTTCCGTGATGCGACCCACCACGAGGTCGCCGATTTCAGGGGTGTAGCGGGCGCGGAGGGGACGCACGGAGATGAGTTTGTTGGTTTTGGTGACGGTGCCGGCGACGGAGGAGGTGATGTTTGTGGTGCCGTGGGGGATGTAGGTGCCGTGTCCTCTGGGGGAGGAGGAGTGTGAATATGTGAGTTAGGGGGAAAGGGGGACAAAGGAGAAGGGGGAGAGAGAGACATACCTCATCCATTGCGCATCGTCGGTGATGATTTCACCTGGGGTGACGAGGTCGAGCTCGGCGTGGCGGAGGGACTTGGCGGTCATGGATACGTCGCCGTCGAGATCGATTCCGCCGCTGGAGTCGGAGTCGGAGTCGGAGTCATTGATGGACTCGTCATGATGGTGGGAGACTGGCTTTGGCTGGATGATTGTGATGGCCATGACGGTGGATTGGTGTGGTGGGGTTGAATGAGATTGAAGGGCCTGCTGGGAGGCAAATGGAAATTGAGCCGGGGTTTGTTTACAATATTATTCTGAGGACTCTGTCCAATGCGACTCGCATGTAAAATCTATATCTATAATGTTCGCGGCCGAATTTGGGGGTGTTGAAAGTTTTACGTTTGGGTATTGAAGTGAGTTGAGGTTAAGTGAGCCAAGCTACGCGCAACGCGGATTTTCACTTTAAAATTTCTTTGTCGCCTCAAGCTTCTCAACACCTCCTTGAGGGGCAAAAGCCGATCGATATAAAACCATAACCGCAACCCTCGAAATGTTTGGCATATCTATATTTACAATATTTTACACAAATAATACATGTTATTGAGTGGGTATTTGAATTCTAATTATTACAGAGATGTTTGTACATTTCCAGAAATCCATCCTGTCCTTCTGGGCCTGTGGGTGGTACATAAAATCGTTCCCTCCAGCGAGTCTCTTGTTCTTCGAGTCGCGCATCTTGCGCCAATAGCTATACCTATCGCCCAGCTTCACGACATATCTCTTGAGATGTTGCTGTAACAAGGCGTGATCGCGTGTGTACTGGGGATGTTGGCCCATTGGCCTCGCCCCGTACCGCAGAAGGCACGTCTAGGTTTAATCGAGGAAGTCGGTCCGATCGTTCTCTGGTATTCTGAGCTTCTCGTCCTCCTTCTGCCCCTCTTCCCTGCTGGGGAAAAGGCTCCTTATTTACTTCACGAGCCTCCATACTCCCATCCAGGCTAGGCCGAGCGACAGCATCGTTATCCCGAGCTTCCTGCTTCGCATGCCGAACATCGACTTGCTATTGAGAACCGCTTGTCGCCGTGCCTCGAGTTGCGCATGGCCGGAGAGGTAATTGTACGCCGCTAGACCGAGAAATGCGCCGCTGCCTGTTCAAAATGGAAGAAAAAAAAAGATTAGCATTTCAAAAGCTGTCCTTTTGCCTGATGGGAGTGGGTGGGCCTACCGACGAGGCGGCAGGGAAGGCAATCGTCTCCTGCATCCTCTTTGAGGAGCTTGTTCAGATCCTCTGGTTTTTCGAGGCTCTGCAAAGTCGGGACCGCATCTTTCGCCATTTTCGGTATTCACGATGCTTAGGGTGCCCAATTATTCTGTATGTTTCTTCGGGGTTATCGGGAAAGTTCTAGTGCGATACTATCTAGAGCAGCGCCCGATGCTGGAAATTCTTCAGAAGCAGCGGCGGTACCTCTGGACATGTGCTTGGGTAATCTTCCAGCTGTTGTCAGGGGGGTGGCTCGATGCCCTCTACGGGCGGGCGAATCAGCAGTGAGGTTCAGCAGCCGGATCCAACGCTGATCAAATCCAATCTAACATTGCCCCACCAAAATCCAATGACGACGTGATTGACCCAAGCTCTCTCCTTCCAGTGCTTCCACCAATTCCCAGGTACGCAGGTACGAGACAAGGCAAGATGAACGGCGTGATCGAGGCCCTGCACATCTTTGACGAGCACAAGTAAGTTGAAGGCCACCTAGGCAGAAGAAAGTCTAGGTCTTTACATAAAGACTAACACCGCAGCCCAGCCATGCGATCGTATCCCACACCTACGCCGGGCGCCCTCTCCCTGCAACACAGCTCCTGCCCCTCTACCTTGACCACCCCGCTCCCCAGCCAAACGTCATCTTCCTCCCCAACACGAACCCTCCGACGCTAGTCTACAGCTTCACCCATGCGAATCTCCTATTCCTGGCGACCTCGTCCTCTGAAATCGAACCCCTCCTTGTCCTCGAATTTCTGCACCGCGTGGTCGACGCTTTCGAAGAGTTCCTCGGCGCCCCCTTGCTGTCGAGCAAGATCGAACAGAACTACGATGTCGTGGCGCAGCTTCTTACCGAGATGTGCGATGCAGGTTCCGTCAATACAACCGAACCTAATGCGCTGAGAGATCTGGTGGAGGTGGAGGGTTGGGTGGACAAGCTCTTGGGGAGCATCAACCTCCCGGGGTAGGTTTTGTTTGTTGCTTCCGTGGTGGAAGCCGCCGTGATACCGAGACAAGCCGGGGACACTAACTAGTGACATTTTTGGGGGGATAGAAAGCCTGGGTTTGCGGCGAACTCGGCAGCAACATCTTTAGCAGCACTGAACGCGCCGGCTCTACCATGGAGGAGATCAAACGTTCGGCATACTTCGAACGAGCTGTACGCCGACGTCGTGGAAACCTTGACCGTCACATTAGCACCCTCCGGGCGACCCCTCGCGGCGTTTGCGAACGGTACAATAGCCTTCACATCCAAGGTGTCTGGTGTTCCGGACATTACGCTAAGTTTGACGTGTCCGTCTGGGAAGCACAACCTCGGGAGCATACTAGAGCTTCCTGTCTTCCACCCCTGCGTACGACTGGCGAAGTGGAAAGAGAGGCCGGGAGAGCTCAGTTTCATCCCACCCGACGGCCGGTTCATTCTTGCCGGATACGAAGTGAACCTTTTACCGTTTACTGATGATACCTTGCCCACGGGCAACCTAAAGCTACCTGTAAATCTCGAAGTCAAAACAGGACTCGGACCGACAGGTTCAGATTTCGAGGTCAAAGTTCAGACGAATCGGATGATTGGCAGTGGCCCATCGTCATCTGGCCCGATCGGCCGTGGAGGAGGAGGCGGCGGGGCCGGAAGCCGTGGTTTTGGTGGACCTCATTCAGGCACCCCAGGCGCACCACTATTAGAGGACTTAGTGGTGAGGATACCGCTACCCCCAGATGTACGAAACCTTCCGGAGCTACGACCAAGCAGGGGAGACGCCGCATTTAACCCGTCGGACGGCGTTCTCGAATGGATTATCCCTACGAAGGAGATATCTAACGGTACCTCGCATTTTGCGTTACGGTGCACGGTGGTCGGACCAGTTGCAGAGGACGACGAAGATGATGGGATCCCCGGCACGAGTCTGACGGACTACGGGTACGAGGAGCCCTACCAAGGGTCGCAACAAATTACACCGAAGAAGGGAAAGAAAGGGAAGGGCCGCCGTTCGAAGGAAGAAGATGGGACCAACGGCGGAAGGGAAGAAGGGAGGGAGAGTGATGAGGAGGCCAGGAAGGTCGGCCAGAACAAGCTTCTGATGCCGAGCTCCGTATCTGTCAGTTTCTCTATGAAGGGATGGGTGCCGAGCGGGTTAAAGGTGGAAAGCATCATGCTCGATGTAAGGCGGAGTAGAGGGCTTGGCGAAACCGTGAAGCCGTACAAAGGCGTCAAGTATCTAACCATTAGCAAAGGTGGAGTTGAAATTAGGTGCTAAGGGAATGCTGGCACATCCGCGTGGCGCTCGTCAAGATATGCAGGGAGCCCTTTTTGGGACGGCACTAAAACTTCTTGTCTCTCCCGAGAAGAGCATTGGGGTCTTTTATCCCTCAGGTTCGATGCCGCCGCCTCACGCGAATGCAAAGTAAGAACAGTGAATTGCTTCGTCAACAGAATTAGATCCCGGTCTCGCTGTAACCAGGATCGGCGTAGTCAACTGCCGTGATTGTGGACCCTGTAATTTCGTCGGAACGTTCAACGGCATGTCGGAATCCGTCCCCTGATGATGGGCTTTTCCGAAGGGGACTTGAAATGTTCCGAAGTTGTGGTAAGTCCGCTGGAGTGTAAACGATTGAAGGGTTTTTTTTTCCTTCTATTTTTGTTGCGCCCAGCGAAATGCTGTGTGTTTCGGTTGACTCTGCAAGGAGCTTGAGAAATGCTATTTTCTCCCATCTTCATTCTCTCCTGGAATGAGTATTATTTACATTTACGAAGTACAGCTCGACTCAAATGCAAACCAGTCCTGTTCACATGAGATCAATTTTCACCAAGAAGGTGAATGCCAAGGGAACGTGGATTCTTCCTGCACCGAATCAGCGAAGTTCCTAGGCAATTCCGCCGCAGTTTACCGTGGAGTTTGAGCCTTAAAAATCCCCCACTCTCTCCCCGCCTGGAGGTGGATTAGATCCCAGTGCGTGTCCCGCCGTGACCCTGCGCTGAATTGACGATAAGACATTCCCCCCCAAAAGTCCGGCCGAACCTTCTCAAATCCGAGCGAGCCTCCCCCAGAGTCGCCTGACTCAACCGACCCGTCAGCAACATTGAAGATAACCCAACTTGGACCTCAACCCTTCCAACCGAACCACACCTGGAATAACCTTCCTGCCTCACCCTCAAAAACAGAAACATAAATGCGCTAACAAAAATCGGGGAACACATCCCGGGCGCTTTTCTGGCTGCTTTTCCGCCAATGGCTCGACCGAACCTGGCTTTCGTCGGGTTGGTGCGACGGCGCATCGAGCCGCTGGGCGGCCGGAGCGAGGGCGGGATTTCCTCAATCGCAGAATCCCTGCCCAGGGTCTCGAGGCGGACAAGAGCACGCGGCTTCGCGACGACGTCGACGTTACGGGATCGGGATGAACAACAATCTACAGCAGGTGCTACGCAGAAGCCGAGGCCCCGGACCGCGATTTTCTTTCCAGGTGGGTGGTGTTACTCCGAATTCGCCCCTCACTTTAACTACCGTTTCCACAAGAAAGCCATGGGCTCTAGGACTGACGCTGTAATCCCGCTTGTGGTGTTTTGTTTTTATTTTAGGCCAGGGTGTACAGAAAGTAGGCATGCTCACGCCATGGCTCGAAGCCTTCCCCGCGACCGCGAAGCCGATCGTCGAGCAGATCGACCACTGCATGGGCTATAAGCTCTCGGATATAATACAACATGGGACAAACAAGGTCCTAACGGCCACCTCGAACGCCCAGCCCGCGATCATGGCCACGTCAATCCTTATTCTTAAAATCCTCGAAAAGGAATTCGGCTTTGACCTGGCGACGAGGGTCAATGTCACGTTGGGCCATTCCCTTGGCGAGTTCGCTGCCCTCGTGGCCGGCGGCTACATGGAGTTCGAAGATAGCTTATACGTATGCACGAAGCGGGCGATAGTCATGGAGCAAGCGACGCAGAACGCCAAGGAGCAGTTCGGCGGCGAATACGGCATGGTGGCTATCGTGACGGAGCCGGAATACCTCCCGAGCCTCATCGACGCCGTTAACGGCTTCGTCGGACACGGCTCGACGGGGAGCAACCAGGACTTCGCCCCCATCGAGCAGGTACACATCGCCAACATCAATTCCAAGAATCAAATCGTCCTCAGCGGCAACATTGAGAGGATAAAGACGCTAGTGGCGCACGTGCGGCAGTTCCTCGGCCACGACCCCCGGGCTGTCCGGCTGAACAGCGACTCGCCATTCCACAGTCCCATCATGCAACCCGCCGTATCCGTCATGCGGAAACTCCTGGAGAAGAAGAGCCGCGTGGAAGGACGCGCCGATAAGGACATCGTGACGTTTCCGGGTGTCATCCCTTGCATCAGCAACGTTACCGCCCGCCCGTTCAGGAGCAAGGAGGAGCTAAAAGACCTTCTGGCGAGACAGGCGGTGGAGACGGTGAAGTGGTGGGATACCATCAAGTACTTGGACCAAGAAGGGCGTGTGCGGCGCTGGATCGGCATTGGTCCCGGGAAGGTCGGGAGAAATCTCGTGGGCAAGGAAGTTGGCCTCCGAGGCAAGGATGTCGTTAAAGGCGCAGGCGTCTGGGCCATCACGGCACCGGAGGACATAGAAGAGGTCCTGAAGGGTCTTGAGGAGACGGAAGGCGTGCTCGAGGACCAGGAGGATGAAGGAGAACTATAGAAGCAAACCACGCCGTTTTTCGGGGGGTGGGCGTGGGCCGCTCTCCTCTCTTCTTTTCTTCTCCTTCTTGTCCTCCTTCCCCCAGGACCTATTTCATGTTTTCACGTGTTTTATTATTTTTGCGCAGCGGATAATTTCTATTGTGTCTTAACGACTACAGAAATGCAGCGCCGGCTTTACTCCAGTGGCAACACATGGGGCGGCGCCGGGAAGGACACTTTTGGAGGTTGGAGTTATGGGCGGGCTCCAGTGGTTTCTCATGATGAGATTTTTTAAAATTTATTTTTTAACTTGTAAGATTACGAGACTAATACTCTAAATGGGAAAAAATCAAAATGTCAATACATTAGAGGCATTTTATATCACTGAATATCATCAAGCTCATATCAAACTTGGTTATGAGGCGGCCATGGTCAACGAAGGCCAAATTTACTGTGCGAGATAGGTAACTACACTGTCTATCACCTCCCACCAGACACTGTGACCTTTTCGAACTGTAGCTCCTGAACCAACGTTCCCCTCAAGGACATCGCTTTCAGCAACATATCCACAGGTTACCCTTCCCTCCGGCGGCTTTACAACTCTTCCTACCGATAGGCAGCATATATACCTCCTACGCCGAATAATATCCCCAAGACTGCGATCTCTGGACACTCAATCCCTCAAGTCCTCCCTACGAATCACACCCGCCCACCATGGACCCCTACTCCACCGAGAGCGAGCTCATCAATATCCAGAATCACTTCTACCAAGGTCAATACTCGGCCGTAATCGACTACGACATCAGCAGCCTCTCCCCGGAGAACCACACGGCCGCTCAGGTCCTCGTGCTGCGCGCCAAGATCGCGCGGGGCGACGCCTCCGACGTCGTCTCCGAGGTCGAGGGCGCCGCCGAGCCCGAGCTGGCCGCCGTCGGCGCGCTCGCGACGTACGAGCTAGGGGAGACGGATGATGCCGTGAAGGTCGTGGAGAGGCTTGCGGAGGAGGCGGGGGAGAATGCGACGGTGCAGGTTTTGGGGGGCATTGTGTTGCAGAGGGAGGGGAGGAGCGAGGATGCGTTGAACTTGCTTGGGAAGCACGAGGGTAGCCGTAGGTTTTTTTTTTCTTTTTTTTCTTTTTTGCCTCTTCTCCGGCTGGATTGCTTTGCTAACTTAACATCTGGGGAATTTGTAGTCGAGGCCGTTGCGTTGATTGTCCAGATCCATCTTGCGCAGAATAGGAATGATCTTGCGCTCAAGGAGGTCGCTGCTGCGAGGAGGTGGGCTCAGGATAGTCTTCTTGTCAACCTTGCTGAGTCGTGGGTGGGCATTAGGCTGGTATGCAGAACACACACACATACAGACACATGATTCAAATCGGAAGTATGGAAGATATGCTAACACCAGTTCTGCAGGGTGGGGAGAAGTACCAACAAGCATTCTATGTCTTCGAGGAACTTGCGCAAGCGCCATCCACTTCTTCGGTCCGGTCGCTCGTTTCCCAAGCCGTTGCGGAGTTGCATCTCGGAAGGCTCGAGGAGGCCGAGTCTGCGCTCGAACAGGCTATCAAGACCGAACCTACATATGCCGATGCCATTGCGAACTTTCTGGTCCTCTCCGTAGTGTCTGGAAAGGACCCGAAGGACATCACCCAGTACGTTACCTTCTTTCTGGAGCGGGACTCCACTTACAACCGTTTCTGAGGCTAACAGGAGGACTCCTTATAGGAAACTGAAGCAAGTCGATCCCGAGCATGCATTTTTGGTGGACCTAGAAGAGAAATCGAGCCTGTTCGATAAAGCAGCGGCCAAGTATAGTGCAAAGGCGTCTTCTTAGATGGAAGAGATCGGAGATTGGGGGAATTGGTTTATTGTAAGAGGCCTGCAGGCGTCTAGAAGGACGGATCAGGGGTCCATAGAAAGCTTAACGACTTGGGAACATCAATGACGTGCAAAAGTACATTTTATCAAATCTAACGACGATTCTTAATATTGCCTTCAAAGAATGGTGAAGCTTAACAACCTCCGAACCTTTGCCATGAGCCTCGGGAGACAATACCGCCGATATCAATCATTCCCATCATTGGGGAACGAGAATAAATTTGAAGGTGCTTGAGCAACTTGGCTGGGAGTTTGACATTGTATCTGATATGTAGCGCTTTCATGGTGGTGGGGGAAGATACCGGGCTTGCTTGTTCGACAACTTGATGGATGGGACAAGGCTTCCACATAATTATAAATGACAGAATCAACCACGTGAACTGAAATATCAAGATCGGGGTGAAAGCAACCGAGGATAGAATGTTCGCTGTTTATATCTTTGCCTTGGTTACCTCCGTCCTTAGTTTCACAGGTATCTTGGGATGGTCTCCAGCAAGCTTTAGACCCGTTGCCTTCTCAAGTTCCTCAACAGCCTCGAACGCCCTGCCAAGGTGAACCTTTACCGTCCCGAAGCCAAACTGCCGCGCTCCCTTGAGGTTCTCTCCGATGTCGTCAAAGAACAGCACATCATCCGGCTTGAAGCCACTTTCCCAACCCAACCTCTTCGCTCGCTCGGTACCGCGGTGCTTTTCAGCGTACTCGTTTGCGGTCTGGAGCGCGAGCTCGTAGACTCTTCGATCGGGCTTCCTCAGGCCAACGTGCGCGGAGGAAACGAAGAAATCGAAGACGCTTTCGACGGGATTCTTGGAGTAGAATTCGTAAGATTTGTGGGTGGGTGGGAAGATCACGGTGTTACTGAGGGCTCCGAGTATAAAATCGCCGTTCTTCTTGAGTGCTTGGAGGGCGGGATACATCCACGGGTCCGGCGTTCTGGAGATGGCAATCATCTCATGGAATAACCAATCCGTGTCGACGTTCGGCACAGGGGGAATCTCTCGGGGCAAGCTAGGGTTCTTGGCCTGCTGGGCTTTGTAAAAGGCTTCCCATCGGTCCTGGTTATGGAGGTCCTGCTTAAATCCGGCGAAGAAGGCCTCATCCATTGGGATGCTTCCCGTCTCCAGTCGGTGCCAAAAGCCATTGGGAGAAGTCTTGGAGATGGAATAATTCACCCAACCCGGTGGGATTCCTAGCTGAAGCTCATACTCGAGAATGGCCTGAAAAGGAGAGAGAACCTACTCGAGATTCAGTCATTACGTTCAAATGTACCGCATTCCCCACCCAGCAGCATTTTATAAAGACCAGAAGATATAGTATATAATATCCTTGGAAATGGGATTAGTTCACTTACACAAACCCCTCCAACGTCGAATAAGAGCACCTTGGGTTTCTTAATGGCTGTCATTTCTGCAGTCACTAGCTCCAGGACTTGCTCGACGCTGGCGTATTCGTGGGGGATCATTGAGTGAAGTTGCTTAATATATATTCATACATATCCCAGGAAGGGCGAATAAAATAGCCTTTAGAAAGTGGCTCACCCCTTCTCGACACCCAAGAACAAGAACTGGAACATTCAGCTCGGTCGAATCTCACTTTAACTCCACAGATCTGCCTCGGCATCTCTGTAAGTGTGCTCTTCAAGCTTGGTGCAACTGTGACCTGCGTCTGGGTTGTATTATTAAGCCGGAGTTATTGAACAGCGCAATTGCCCGCTGCCCGATTCCTTATCGATAAGTGAGACTGATAAGACAATCGATAAAGAACCCCATCACGTGAATGTCCCCGACCCAGGTCCTTGTCAAGCTTGCGAGGGACCCCACCAAAATCAACTTAGGGCAACTGTGGGAAAATAGGTCTATCCCTCCACAGAAATTTCGTGAGACTTCAATCTTTACCTCTCACACATCTCAACACCAACAAGTCCATAGTCAAGTTGAGCAGTCGCCTGCCAAATCAGTCACAATGGTAAGCTCATTATGATTGTCGTTTCCAATCGAAAGATTGGAACGACAGTGCGGCCAGGCAGAAATGCCGTCTCGTGCCCCGAAAACCGAGAATTTGCGATTCTCGTAGAGTCCCTGCAAGATGCTTCGGATTGGGGGTTGGCGATCCAAGAAGTCTGAAGCGCAAATTGCTGACTCGTACGTGTTCGATGGAAAATAGGCCTTCCACAAGCTGGTAAAGAACAGCGCTTACTACAGGTGAGTACAACTCAAAGAAATTCCAATCCCGCATTCCGCAGACCTCCCGTCTCGATGTCTACGCGCAGTCTGGAAGTTGCTGACATTAGATTCTTCCTCATAGCCGCTACCAGACCAAGTTCAAGCGCAGACGGCAAGGAAAGACCGACTACTACGCCCGTAAGCGACTTATCACCCAGGCCAAGAACAAGTATGGCGCTCCCAAGTACCGACTTGTCGTCCGCTTCACCAACCGCGACATCATCATGCAAGTCGTCGCCTCGGAGCTCACTGGCGACAAGATCCTCGCCGCTGCCTACTCCCACGAGCTCCCTGCCTACGGCATCGAGCACGGTCTCACCAACTGGGCTGCCGCCTACTGCACCGGTCTCCTGATCGCCCGCCGTGTCCTCAAGAAGGTTGGCCTTGACGAGACCTTCACTGGTGTTGAGGAGGCCGACGGTGAGTTCACTCTCACTGAGGCTGCCGAGACCGACGATGGCGAGCGCCGCCCCTTCAAGTGCTTCCTCGACGTCGGTCTTCACCGCACTTCGACTGGTGCCCGTGTCTTCGGTGCCATGAAGGGTGCCTCCGACGGTGGCCTTTACATCCCCCACTCCGAGAAGCGATTCCCTGGTTACGATATTGAGACCAAGGAGCTCGACAGCGAGGTCCTCCGCAAGTACATCTTCGGCGGCCACGTCGCTGAGTACATGGAGACTCTCGCCGACGATGATGAGGAGCGCTACAAGAGCCAGTTCCAGAAGTACATCGATGACGACATCGATGCCGATGGTCTCGAGGAGCTCTACTCCGAGGCCCATGCGGCCATCCGTGAGGACCCCTTCAAGAAGGTCGAGGGCAAGGGTGCCAAGAAGAGCAAGGAGGAGTGGAAGGCTATCTCCAAGAAGTACAGGACCCCCAAGCTCACCTACGAGCAGCGCAAGGCCGGCGTCCAGAAGAGGATCGCCGAGATTCGCGATGCCTAAATGTTTTAATGAAATTAGGTCGGCACTGGCAGTCTTGGTGGAGGGTACAAAAGAAAAAAAGAGTCTATTTTTGCGGCATGGAATGGGTTTTGTCTCTCACGGTCAGGAGTTTAAGAGGTTTTTTTAGCATGACTTTCACGACGACGAATTGAGCGCGTCTCCCAAGATCAAATCTGAACTTCCATGACCCATAATGTCTCCACAAATCCTACAGTCGATGAAATTTTTTCTTTCCTTCTAACCAGTGCGACAATATGTGGTGGCGGGTAGCTGCCGCTAATTAACTGTAAACCACTGATCAGGAGGAAGTGACATTGAAAGCTGCAGTCTACGAGTACTTCGTAGTTTACTTCGTACCTCAGTACTTCGTAGCTTCGATGTTGCAGCGAATGGTGGGTCTAGCCTTTTTTTTAAGGTACACTGTAGCGAGATAACCGATTCCGCTACTGAACCTTACGAGGTGGATGGCAGCAATAGCATGAATGGCGAGATAACTAGCCGTCTGGGGATGGCGCATCCAAAATTCCTTCGTACCTGAGGAATGTCGAGCAAGTTCGGGTCCCCCGATGGAAAGACAAAAAACATCAAAATCAAAGAACCAAGATTTTATGATGAGATCGGATCCTCCAGGTGGAGCCGAGAATCGCAAGACTCCATCGCCATCGGTCGCCAAGACAAGTTGGAGTTCTTCTTGAGATGACCAATTGGTTCGATTCAGATGACATCATGTGGAGAGGGCGAATGGACGATTGTTTTCCAGCTCCGTGCGTTTTGGGGGAATGAGGAAAATGCAAGGGTTCGAACTGGGAAACTGGAGCAGTGGAGATAGGGCTTTTCATCGGCACCGGGGCGGCAATTCAATGTTCTGCCACTCGTAAGATGGGGCCTACGAAGTAGATTACTACTAGTACTAGTCAGTCTGGTGACAAATGACAGTGTCAGTGTCGAGTCCAACACTGAAGTGTCCATTGTCCACATGCAGTTTCACACTGATTTATCTGGAGACTTGAATGTTCAGTGTTACTGACTTAGCCGGCACGAGGCGAGGCATTGCACCAGTCCATATTTGCATTTGACCAAATGGAGGCAGGCCCCAGGCGTGCCAACCTCACTGAACGAAGTGCGATGCCACGTTGTTCAGTGGTGAGAAACGTGAGCTAGCGTCTTTTGCCACCCCCCCAAAATTATGATCGATCCCCCAAATTGCTCCCGAAATACAGGGCCGGGCCCACCACCACCTCGACTCCAACCACTTCTGCTCTCGCCTCAACTCGGCACCAATTAACCCTACCATCGCATTAATCCATTTCTGTTTACGCTGATGCTGATCTCCGAGCTGCGGGCACCACTCGACGACCGGGCGTGCTCGTAATTCCATTTGCTGATCATATCTAGTATCTATTAGCTGACATCAGCGTCTTCCTACACCAGCACCAACGAACTGGGCTTCCACTTTCAGGAATACACCCCCTCCTCCGCCCTGGACCACGCCCCCATTTCCTGAATAAATCAATCGTTGCAATCTAAAAGCTTGTGACAAGTTCAGCCTTCATGCTTCTGGTCTTGGTCCTTGTCCTGCCTTAGGCCTCTCCTCAACTTGAGCTGAGGCGAACCCCGTGGTTCTTATCGTGCGCAAGATCCAGATCCCTGTTAAACCCGTGATGGCCATTTCGGCCCTTCATTAACCACTTCCCTTACTTCCCTTCTTGCACAACAAAGACGACTCTTTCAAGATTCCAAAGCATCTGGTTTTGGGTCCAGAATTGCTGTGCTAGTCAAGATGGAAGGCGTCCACGTCCACGAGGTGGACGTCAGTTGGATGACCCATGGGCCTTCCAAAGGTATGAATTCCTCTTGTTACCTTTCTTCAAGTTCCTGATTCCTCGCATGTGTGCCTGTGGGTTCAGAAAGGATGTTCATGCCGGAGCCTACCACCTCGGCTTCAGTGTTCCCCCATTCTTCCTCCATCTCAGCATCCTCTTCCCCTTGCTCTTCGTTCTAGTCAATCCACCACTATTATCTAGATGCTTGCATCTTGGTATATTCGCATTCGCCTCTATTTACCTCTTGGAGATTTGATCATCATTAACACAACTACCCGCAACAGACAGGGCGGCAAAGTCACCGACCTCTTCCTCTATCAAGACCAAAAGTACGCCTCGGGTGTCAGCCCAGCCCCGCCAGCCGATCGGTACACCTCTTCCCCCAACCACGACGACGGCGACGTCGACCACGACCGCGGTTTCTTCGCAACGAAAATCTCCCAGCCCACCACCAGAGTCCCCAACCAGCAATGGCACTGCTCCAAATGCTAGCGCGACTGCCGCTAGGCCCATTCCCACTACATATTCCAGATTAAGCCGGAGTAATTCTATGGAGCGACAGTCAACGCCGCCTCTAGGCACCTCACCTCAGCGCCGACCCTCCTGGTTCTCGAATATCTCTTCCAAATTCTCGGCTGCCTCCCCAGCGGCGCCCCAGGTTGCGTCGGTGCCGGAGAACCAACCGCTCTCCCAACCCAAACCAGCTGCCGTGAAGGCAGCCGGCCTCCCGCAAGGAGGCCGAAACGGCAATGATGCGCCGTACACACCAGCACCTCCGCGGGCTAATCCCGGCAGCAATCTCTTGGGCATTTTCCGTCGCCTATCATCAAGTGCGGCCGGTTTAGGGCATGGTATGAGGGGTAACCATGGTCTCGTAGAGCGGAGAGTTCTGAACGTCCACGATGGACGTGAGCGCTGCAAGATTGATGAGCTGAACGAAGCGAAGCTTAGGAGGGTAGCATTCTGTGTTGACGTGGAGATTGCGCCGCAACCCAAATACGCCGATGACCCTTCTCGGAAGAAGAAGCCGGACAAGAAGACCGATCAAGCCGAAAAGAATGGCGCAACGGCGGTTTCATCAAAGGATTCTCCAACCGGGGAACCAAACGGCTCTCCACCACGCCCAGAGTCAGCGGATGGTAAACCTGCACCGACTTCTACAGCGGATAACGGCGCGGCCAAGAAGAAGAAAGAGAAGAAAAAGAAGAGCGAAGAAGAACGCAAAGCTAGGAAGGAGAAGAAGAGAAAAGTCGCCGAGGCCAACGGCACGATACCTATGGAAATTCACCGGTCAAGCAGCGATTCCTCCCTCGAAACAACCACGGCCGCCTCCACCGTCGGTGTGCCGACGCCAAAAGTGTCGAGCCTCCCAACCACGAATCCTGTGAGGATATACCGACGATGTTGTCAACTTCGCGAGACTCCGATTCTCAAGAAGATAACTGAGCAGCTATCTGATGCATCCAATTACTCAACAGAGAACGGCTTTGTCGAAAAGCTAGATCTCTCGGGTTATTGGATGCAACTTCCTGATCTTGTCACGCTAGGTGACTACCTAGCTGTCGTCCCCGTCAAGGAGATATTCCTTGAAGGGTGCGGCCTGACTGACGAAGGCCTTCGAGTAGTTTTGGCTGGCCTACTCGCGGCTAAGAAGCCAGACTCGAAGAGGCGGAGATACGCCAACTATACGGACCATTCCGTCCAAGGTGGAGTGGTAGAGCGTCTAGTCTTGAAGAATAACAAGATTGGGCCAGAAGGATGGAAGCATATTTGCCTGTTTATTTATCTTTGCCGCTCTCTCAAGTTCCTCGACTTATCTGGAATTCCATTCCCGAACCCCCCTAAAGAGCCAGTGCAGAACGGGAACGGACACGGAAACGGCTCGGTGGCATCACCAACCTACACACACGTATCCTCATCGGCCGATATTGCCTATCTCCTGTCGCGATCGCTCGGTGAGCGCTTGGCAGGCTCGGATCTTGAACTTCTTAATCTTGGAGAAACCACGCCTGCACCGGAGCAGCTCGGCGTCATCATCGATGGCGCGATAAAATGCGGCCTTCGCAGACTGGGCTTGGCACGAAACAACATTGCCGAAGATGGCGTCGCCCACGTCGCTCGATATCTCAAAGGCGGTCAGTGCGAAGGTCTCGACCTGTGTGGTAACGATCTCACCGACTACATCGAGACTCTTGCGGATGCAATCGAAGAAGGACACAAGCTGTGGGCTTTGAGCTTGGCCGACTGCAGCCTTGGGCCGACGTCTATTTGCAAAATCTTCCCACCACTTCTTAAGCTGAATGATTTCCGCTTCATTGATTTATCACACAACCCCGACCTATTCAAGAACGAGGCGAGGGCCATGCAAGCTTTGCGACGGTAAGTTCTATATATTGTACGCCAATACATATATGCATTTGTCCTTTACTAACGTCACCTCTTGTAGGTACTTGCCCAAGATGCCGTACCTAAAACGCATCCACCTTGCAGATGTTTCTATGACATCTGTCCAGGCCATTGCCCTTGCAGAGGTCTTACCAGAAGTCCCTCAACTGGCCCATATTAGTCTCCAAGATAACCCAGATCTAGCGAAGCTCGCGGATGCACACACGGAAGAAGCTCAGGAGGAAGCATGCGCCCTCTACGCGTCACTATTGGCGGCCGTGCGTGTGTCGAAGACCCTTGTCTCGGTGGAGATAGACGTGCCTACCGAGGAATCCAGCGAAGTGGTCAAAGCACTCGCGAAGCAGGTCGTCGCATACTGTTTGCGCAATATGGAGCGCCTACAAGTCGGCGATCTAGAAGGTCCAGAGGCAGCCGAAGTCATTGTTCCGTATCCCGATGTTCTCGCGCATCTGGTTGGTCGCGAGGAAGCCGGCTACGACGAGGATGGTGTAGATACTGATGCTGCGCCGGATGACGACTACGTTATTGGGGGCACGGGCGTTGTTAAGGCCCTTGCATGCTGTCTCGATAACAAGGGGAATGGAGACGAATCGCGGAGACCCAGTTTCGCGTCCCTTCGCGAAGCGGGAAGCGGATCCACCACACCAGGAGTGGGACTGCCGTCGGGCAGAGCGAAGAATATGTCGAAGCACCTCCTCTCGAGCGCTCGCAAGATACGCGCCAGGTTACAGCCTGCTCTTGCCAGAGCTAAGGAGCAATCCGGGGACAAAGAAGAAGATTTGCGCAAGCTGATCTTCCTAGACTCCACTCTGAATGGTATCATCAAGAGGTTTGAGGAGGAGTTCCCAGAGACAAGGGAGGTAGGGGACGTCGCGCAAGACGCTATTCAGCCTGTTGAAAGCACCGAGCAACCCCAGGAAGCCGACATGCAGCAAAGCATACCATCGCTCCCGGAAGGAGAGGACAGTATCTGTCTGCTCTCAGATGCCGAGGACGACGAGGACGCACTCCATATCCGGCCTATTTCGCGGTCGTCATCCTTGCACACGCATACCAAGCCCCTTGACCTTGAAGAAGGGCGCATGCACCGCCGCGGTCACCGGTTCAGAACCGGCATCGTCAACCCCTTCGAGAAATACGAAGTCCTGATCGCATCCCTTGATGAGATGGCCGAGAATCCCAAGCATCTCCAAATGCTGCGTGACATGATCGAGGACCTCGATGACCCTGTCCTAAACGCCGCCGTAGCTGAAAAGGGACCGGTGCGGACGTTCAAGGAGGAGAGGGAACGTGTCTTGGAAGGGCTACAAGACGTCGACCCTGAGAACTGGGAGAAGCTTAGGGAGAGCCTGGTCATTGCGAGAAAGAATATTAATGTTGATGAGGGCTGGGCCCGCAGAGGTAGTGAGGCTACGGTGGTTGCTGATGCGAAGAACGAGAGTGCCATTGAGGAGTAAATGAAGCATTGCATGGGGGTGGGAAGAGAGCAAGCGATTATGGAGTTTGTTGACATATTGTCTTTTTTTTGGATTGATGGCAAATGATTCGGATACCTTGTACAAGTATGAATCTATGCGGCGGTCTGTTACCTGCCCCTTTTGTTCGGAATAATCATTGGAACATGTTTTCGATTGGGGCTGGGAAACCCCGTCGAGGACACTTCGTGCCTTTCGATTTTCTTGAAGCCCTTGTCCATTTTATCACTTCCTGCGGCGGAGCGAAAGCATGTCTATCTTTAAAAAACAATATGTACTTATACTCAGGGCCCTAAACGACGGAGGCTATAGTCCAGAGCAAACTCATGGTAATGGCTCGTATCTTGTCTCTTTCTCTCCCAGTCTCCCTTCTTTCTTTTCGCTTTCTTGATTTTGATCAGAATACTGATATTCAAAGGTCTATATGCATATCAAGTTGGGGTACATTGACTTGCTACTGGTTGGAAAGGCGTTACTTGCTCTGCTTTCTCAAACTCATGACGACAAACAGATGGGGAGCATTTGATCCATGTTAATGACGGTGAAGGAGCCCGAAGTGCAAATAAGATGGGAAGTTCATCAGGTGGAAAACACTTCAATATCCTTTGCCTTTGTGACTGACGGAGTGGGTGAAGTCATGCATCTCGCCTTCAATCTTGTTTCAGAATTTCAAAAGTCCTCTTTTAAATGGAGAGATTGGTTGAGACTGGGTATCAAGTACATGAGCAAACGACAGCACCTAACTCAGGAGGTGCAGTATCTCCTCCTATCGCCTTCGACATAGAAAAAGAAATCTCCATGGCTCTATGGTCATAAAGACACCTTTAGCGGTGTTATTTTCCAACCATGACGCCGAGTCTCCCGCCCAAGCCGACCCTACCCTATTGCCAATACCGAAAGAACAAAGGAAAAGAAAACTATATGTTTTCAAATAAACAGAACAGATAAATTACGCATAAGCCCGCCCTACGGAAATCATCCCGACGGCCCTCGGCCCCGCCCTCTCGCCAGCAAAACCTAGTCGCCCGACCTCCATACCCTCGCCTTCCCTCACAACGCCCCAGACGAGTTTCTCGGCGGTGGGATCAAGCAGATTGTCGCCCTCGTCCCCGGGACCGTGACACCGCGCGCTAATGACAGCCGAGCAGGTTCCTCCACGCATCGCGAGAGGATTGCCCGCGGGGCGACCGTTCACATAGCTGGCCGTAGGGTTGGCGCGTCGAAGACCGAGACCTAGCGGTATGGCGAGGATGACGAGGAGAACGGCAAGAAGGGCGAGAAGGGCGGTGGAGGAAGTAGAGAGAGCGGTGAGATGAGTCGTCTCGGTGAAGGATAGATCCGAGGGCGGGGGGAGGACGTCGACGGTGACCACGACAAGGGAGTTGGCGACGAGGAGCCCGGCGGCTGAAAAGAGGAGTATGAGGAGCCAGGACCACGGGCGCGGAAGGGTAATGTATAAGCTCGTCTGCTGAATGCCTCGCGCGGCGCCGGAGAGCCGGAGAGCCTTGAAGGTATCCGGGACTGCGAACTCGGACATCTCGTGCCCGACGAAATAGGTGCTCAGGAGAGCGTTTAAAGTTATATATAGCAGGGCAATTAGGAGGTGAGGAAGCCCTGCGACGATGCTGACTGCTACCCGGCTAGTTCCAGCAGGAAAAGCGTAGATCTGGTGAGGCGCAGGCTGCCCGAAAGCTGTTAGCTGCCCATTTGGATGTTCCACGATACTGACAGCTAAAGCCGCAGCAGCAAGGGCGGCCGGTATAATCCATGCCAGCGCGAAGATTGCCCAGCGGACAAGTGATGGGGTGAGAATCCAGAAATGTTCGCGGGGAACCCAGTACTTGGCCTCGTATAAAGGCCATCTCCCAGCGCGTACATCTGATTTGGTTAAGAGACAGGCGTTGCGAGTGGTCGCATCTGGAGTTTCGAGAAAAGAGGAGATGGCATCTCCGAGGGTCGCCAGGGGTTTAAATTGTCGTAAGAGAGTGGTGACGCCGACGCCAATGACAAGAATAAGGTTAAGGAGGGTGACTACTCCGAGTAGAGAGCCCGAAAGCTTGAGCTCACACGACTCGCGGCCGAGCTCTGCCGACTCCGCCATGCAGAACAGAACACCTTGCCTCCGGAGGCGAACACCATCGCTAATCTCGGCTTCCAAGAAGCGGCCTCCCCGTGTACCTGCCATGCCTGTCTGCAAAAGACTCCCCGTTGATGATTTTATATTGGTAACAATGAGAATGGTAGAAAAGTCGCCGACGTAGGGACCAGTGAATGAAGTCACGCACTCCGAGGCTGTGAGGTTGATGAGCTCCCCGCGGTTGGCGCTGTCTTGAAGGGATAAAAGATCGATTCGGGAAAACATGGCGGAGTTGGTTTGCGAGGCATTGGAGAAAGGTGCGCCCGCGAGGAATGATTCGGTTACGAAGACGAGGCTCGAGGAGCTGCCAGCCCTAGAGACGAATATTACACCGTTGTAGCTAAAAAGGTGTGAGTGAGAAATCCCAGCCCGGATGCAGAAACCAGGGATTAGAGCCTTACAGTATTTGAACGCTCAAAGTCGCCACAAGGATGATGATTACAAGAAACGCTCTCATTCTTGAGATATAAATGAGATTCCTAAACGAAGGGATCCCTATCTCGAGCCATTTCCTCTCGTCGTGAGCAGCCGAGACCTCTGCCCTCGTGGGACTGCTAAGGACTTGAAAGACGTAGTTCGAAATGGCGAGCAGAACAACTATCGAGATATTGATTATGACTTGTAGAACCCAGTTGATACGCCTCGCCCCATCGCAATCGCCGGTGTAAATGGTCGACTCCCCGCCCAGTCTTGACCGGGAAATATCAAGAGCGAGGCAAATGACGCCGACGAGGAGGATGAGAAAAGCTATTAGTGCATTGATGACGGTGCCGAACTTCCAACCCACCAAACGTGACACTCTCCTCCTCTTCGTCTCGCCACTTTCCGGGCCGGACTGAGCGGCACCATTGGCGTCAGAATCCGTGCGATTGGTAGAGAAGTAAAAGTCTGCCGCTCTTGATCTATGCGCTCTATCTCGTTGTTCTACATTGACACCTTGGGGACCGCGGACCTTCATGGAGGCTCTCAATGCCACAGTCTCGGGAGTCTCGCCGCGGAGGTAATTTATGACGTAGTCTGGAATTAAATCCTTATCTATCGTGCTGGGAGATGTCTGGCCGCTGGATAGACCATGAGGTTGCCACGTCGTCCGTCGGGCACCGGTCCTCTGGGAGCTTGAGGTTAGGTTATCTGGGGAGCTGTTGTTTTGAAATGGCCACCGGTGGGTTTGCCTGTGGGAGCTGTGGTCCACTGACTCGCCAACCCTGCGCGAGAATTCGTTGTTAATTGAGAAGGCTTTTTCACCCTTACTTCGCCGGTGAAGTCAACAACATCGAAACTTACCTTTCTACTCTTTGTACCTCGCCATTCTCGTCCCAGGTATATCTATAAGTAATGGGCTTGTGGTCTCTCGGCGGTATGACGACTTGCATGGCTCAAGAGGACGGGCCTCCGTTGAGCCCGGGGAGAGGAGCGCCTGCTCGAGGGTATTGTAATGGAATGTATATGCGCATAGATTCAGTTATTTGTAAGTCCTTCTCTTCTAGTTCGTAGCTGGCCCTTCGTTGGTAAGATTCGATTCCAGTAGAAGGCTGGCTAAACTGGCGTATCCGCCGTGTCGTATTGCGCAGAGCGTAGGTAGTGTTGCAAGGGAGAGTATGCAGACCACGAAGGGAGATCCAGAGAGGTAGGCTAACACAAAGAAAGATTGCACAAGGACTCCTCCTTCTCATGACACAATGCAAGTCAGAAAGAATCGAAGGGGGTAAGGGTCCAGCCGAGGTCGCAAACTTGAGGATAGGGAATGTCCCGGGTTATACATGGACAGGGTAGAGAAAGAATTGAGGAGGCTTGCGCTTCATCCTATCTTCCTCTTGCGTCACTCATACTTTTCTTCCTTCACCTTTGCTGTACCACCTCTTCCATGAACACACGAACAGGGATACGGGGGTATCAATTGACCAGCCATCTCGGTAGCTCCAGATGCGCGCATCATCCCAGAGAAACTCGGTTGTGCTGCTGATCTGCGTCGGGCTGGGAGCTTTTTCCCATACGCGATGGTGTAGGTGGTCTTGCCTGGCTTTTTTTTGTTTCCCTTCTTCCGCTCACGTTCCCAGCGCCGTGCTGCCGCCCAGTGCACGGGTGAATATTACATGCAGCCCTCCCAGGTAAGGGCGGGAAATTTCAAACTCTCGATGCTACCCCCCGCCACGCCTATATGAGAGGGTGTTAAGACGAGACGACCATGGGGGGCCTTGGCAGAATCAGGACAGGAATGAGATCCGGGATGGTTTGTGTCGTCAGGGATGATCTACTGGCAACAGGGGGTTAAAATGCCAGAGGGAGGCGTGAAAGGGTATCAAAGTGGGAAGGGAGGGTAAAGATGCCTCATTCCCAAGGTTGGATGCAACTTCATGACTGAGCGCAAGAGGCTGGACACAACGCCAGCACCGGATTCAAGAGACCCGTAGAATTGGAAGTACGGGAGGCATAGCATGCCACCAACCACTACCAGCCATGATATGAATCCGAGAGGAAAGAAGGGAGGGAAATAAAATATTTGGTATCAGCTCTAGATACGCAGACCATTGAGAGACAAAAGATCATATTTGTCCTTTCCTGGGCATACACGCCTGGTAGGGGTAAGGGCATGGCGATCAGGGTTCCCCGAGATCCTCCCACGTTTTCAATTCTCTGCATATATTCCCAAGTATGAAGTACTAGGAAAGAAGATGACAGTGGACATGTGAATAGGCTCGAGGAATGCTGGGGCCGGTTTTGCTGGGCCTGCTGAGGAATGCTGAGGCTTCAATGTTCCAGCGAACGTCCTTTCGTCGCCCTTTCATCTCTCGATTTAATGTTAGCAACTGGTCGTTGTTTCCTTCCTGGCCCCACTTGCTGATCTTCCAACATTCCAGAAGAGCCCTGAGTCTGAGATGGCAGGTGCGACAGCAGAAGAACACATGCGTAACATGCACATGCACCAGATGCTTGTACAACTCCTACAAGTAGTCACGACAGAAGGAAGGCAGTACACGACTGTACGTACTTCGAATATGACAGGGAAGGAGAAGGTCGATCAAATGTGACGATAACAGTTCACACTGTTACGATCACACCCCAAGTTTGAGCCAAGCACTTGCCCCACATTCACCCGCCCCACCCCTCTCTTTTGGGGACCAAGACTGGACAACGTCTTCCGCACTCTTGCCTAGGGTCGGTCGGCACTCCCTCAATGCGGTTTCAGCATCTCACTCAACTCTCGCCCAGAAGAGGTATCAATCTGCTTCACCAATTGATATTCCTTCGCCCATATCCGGATTCGGCATCTCATATCCCTGGCGGCTCTAAACAGTTGGAAATATTCTCGATAGATTTCAGAAAATTAAACCTATTTCCCAGCTCTCGCGCCTGTTCTAGGTTAATTGACTTGGTCTATTCTTAGAATCGCGCTTCAATACTCGTCGTCATCTTACAAGAGAGGGAAACATCATGGATTTCTTCATGTAGGCAGACCTGTCGGTTCATCAAGTTCCCGTCCTCTCGGCGCTTACGCTGCTCCAGTAGCCTTTCTCCATGAAACCACCTGCATCTTGAGGAGTGCTTTCTGCCATTCGGCTATTATAGACTTCGACCATACGCACCTCACCCTCTGCGCTTGGACATTGTTCTTTTCTCTATCCGGGGGTGTTCGCTGCAGATGTTGAAGAACAGACTGGTGCACGGAGACCGAAGAATGGCTTCTTTCCCATCTTTTACTTATCCATCCCATCAATAGGGAGTTGTCATCTACCGCCGTCAGATTCAAAGGGACATTCCGATCGGAAATGCTACCTTCAAAAATAAACTCTTAACCTTATCTGCTTTAGCTCCAAGTCGTGCATTTCGGCTCACCAATACAAAGTACAAATAAACGCCCCCATTGCGAGTTTCTATTTTTATACGCCTTGTCGACACCTTTCCCAAACGACGAGGAAGGCATCAAGCACACCCGCCACGCATTCCCTATCGGCGCTAGTAGTCAAACAAAGAAACAGTTTTCCGAAAGAGTGTAGCTAGGTGTCTGTTTTTTGTGTGCAGATTAACCGTTCATGGTTGAGCTCATGAGCTCTCGAGCCCCCTCGCGTCGTGCCGTCCGACTCGCGATCGACCCTTCATCCAGGAAATCCACGTACTCCCCCTTGAGAGTAAATCCCTAACACCAGAATGTTCCAGTACAATCACGCAAGAGCCTTTGCTAAAATGAAGTTGTTTCTTGCCGAAGCTGGGAAACGACTTGAGGAGAAGCCCTACCACTGGCTGTTGTATCAGATATTTAGACAACTCAATTTACATCAATGTTCATTTGAAAGAGAAGAGATAGCTAGGCGAGCTGAGTGCAGAGTCATAAAAGAGTACCTTCAATGACTGGGCCCTGTCCTGTACACCAGGTTTCTGACACTGCGCCGACCTGGATCGTGAAAGAGGCGATCATTAATGCAGTCATGTCGCAACCCGGTCACCATCTCGACATGTCGACTGGGGGCCGATTTCCGGCTTCCCATTCTCTGTGCCAGCGTAAATGCGAGCAATTTTGAAAAAGTAAACCTGAAAGCACTTGGTGACTTGATGACGATGCCAAATAGGTGAGGAAAAACGCCATAAGTTTTCGAGGCTTGATTTCATATTGGAAGAGCAGGATACGTACTTCGTAATAAAGGGGAAAGGGTCGAGTAATATCTCCACTAACACTGAGCACTTCACTTCCATCGGTTTGAGAGTAGCCCACAGTACTTCGTACCGATCCCTTCCCATACATCTAATATGAAGGAGCATAAAAATAAGAAAGTAATGAGCAAAAAGAGAACAAAAGTATATAAAACAGGGGGAAAAAGGGGAAAGAGAAAGAGGAGAGAAAAAGAAAAAAGAAAGAAGATGTTCCATATTGACCTAGGCAGGGATCGAACCTGCAATCTCTTGATTCGTAGTCAAACGCCTTGCCATTGGGCCACTAGGCCATTTTCCGTCAACTACACTAGAGGGTGAAAGAGTCTCTCGTGGTGACCGTTGCGACGGCAAAGCTCTTGTTACAGGGTCATTTGCCTACGAAGTCCCCTTCTGTCCTTCATGATCTTCCCACGCAAGACTGCCTCTCAGTGAAGTCGCCCTCCCCACCATACCGCGGTTTCAAAATTCGAGACGACAGACTGTGAGACACCCTCCCAAGTTTCGCAATCCTGACTTCGCACACCTAACACCCCGCCGACGGGTCTTAACCGGTTTAACTTGCATGGCATCGACCAAGGGATTACCTCAGTCCATGACCGCAATCCGCATTTGTGTTGCCTTTGGCTAGGCCATTTCTATATCAGCGGCACCGTGTTTCAACAAGTCCTGGTAGGACGAGAGGCGGCGGAATGAGGTTGAGCGCTGCGATATGCTCTCCAATGCTTGGATTGTATTCCATCTTCCCATCCTGTGGAATCTTGAGGAGATTGATGTGCTCGACAAGTGCCAGTTGCAAGCCCCATACCACAGAAACGGAATTATATCAGGGTAACGGCAAGACACTTTCAAGGCCATGACTTGCAACATAGGTCAGATCAGAATTCGAACCTCTAGTTCCCGAGAGCCGCCTCGGCCGAGTCTCTTGACAACAAGTTATGGCCGGGCTTCCTCACATATCAACCCGACCGGCTGGAACCCTCCTGAGAGCGCGCCAAATTCCGGGACCCTTTGGTTCCTCTGCTCTGTTCATCTATGCCGCAACTCAAACCCGACCTCGACTCCTGTTAAGGCTTGACATATATCTCCCTCAAGGCGTGGAAAACTTATAATTAGCAGGTGGCTAGTATCGATCCACACTCTGCATTCCCTCCCTAGACCCTTTATGCATAACCTGCGGGAGTCCCGTTTGGCGAAACGGGGCATAGTCTCTTGGGAAGTTTTGAGATCCCTTCGCTGCATAGCCCATAGTGCCAGGCTAGATAAATTATGTTTGGCCACGGCATGATGCTCGCGTAGATAGAGCAAGTCGATCTCGAAACATCCCAACGGGTGTGCATGAAACCTCCGGCGGCCAACACTAGAGATCACACCATCAACCGAGTTGAGAAAGACATTAAGATCAACTGAGGCTCGTAATTCATACAGACGCCGCGGAGAGGGCAGTGCGGTAGAGCACTGTCAAGATGTGCTTCGTTGTTGATCTTAGGATTTGACATCGGCCCTGCATTGGGCAGGGCAACATCTAGCACTCTATCATCACGAATGATGAGCCTCTCCATCACTAGACACTAGACATAGGAGACAGGCGGAGGTAGAGGGTGATGAGAGGATCTGCCTGGGATCCTTCCAAGCGCACCAAGCCCCAACGGCGAAAAAAAAGACGGACCTCAATGACGAGCTGAGTTACCACACCTGTGGTGCAACAGGGCGAATTTCTGAACTTGGCTCGGGGAGGAAAAGCGGAGCCCGTTCTGACCCGGAATATGCTCCCAAGTGTTTTCCCGCGCTAGTTAGGCATCAACTCGATCCAATTTTAGGTCATGGCCCTAGTGTACGAAGTAGTGTCATCTACCGAACTGGGCTATCTATGCTCACATGCCCCTAGGCTATGTGCATCGAGAAACCCCTAGGGGTGAGGAGGAGGGCCCCCATCGACATAGTTTGAGCGCACGTATAGACCTTCAAGAATTGTCATATCAGCATGTAAGGTCAACAAGTGAAGCCCACCTCTCAGAAAACCTTGAGCATTGCGACTGAAAGCTGTCTCCACTCCACGGGTCCACGGCTTCATCGTGGACTTCGCAGATGAGACCCAAAAGAGCTTGAGTCGAGTTCCAGCCCCAGCTCCTTTAGTGTAAGCTTTGGCCAAGCCTGACAAATTTCGAAGAGCTTATTCGAGGCTCGGGAAAAAAAGGACAAAGTAGCAATGAGCTCCACCCAAGTATCTTTTTCAGGGGATGGGAAGGCGTAAGCAGGAATAAGCAATTTCTGATTGGCTACAGGAGCACTTTTAGGGTCAAGATAATTCCATGTTTGCCACTGAGGAGGAAAGATTATGATTCTAAATGGCCCGATGGACCGGGTTCCACATGAATGGGAGCCATGTAGTGTATTAAGAAGTAATCTACGAAGTAAACTTTACACAACAAAGTACTTCGTAGGAATAAAATTGCACTAGTGCAGTGCACTTGGGACTGGATCAGTCCCGATTTGGATGCTTCATAATACTTCGCAAGGGGCAGGGAGTCATTCTGAGGGTTATTGGAAATCACCACCTCAAAACACCAGCCACAATCACTCACGTGCCACCTCAATTCAGAAGGGCAAGCCTCAATTCGGGACGGGAGTCGCCGCTAGAAAGGCACCAGGTCGAGAGCCGCCCAACACCCCAACCTGCGAGTTCTCCCTGCCATTACTACCCCGCCAACCAATGACGACGATCCCAGAATACCGCACTCCAATTTGAGACGTTCTCGTACGATTCCACACAGCCACAGGGCCTAGATCGCATGGTGAAGCCGCTCGCGATATATTAGTCCAATGTCGTTCAATATCTCCCAGAACACGGTTGTTTTCGCCGTTTTCTCTTTCTTTTCCTGACCAGCTCAACGTTGGGGGAAACACCAACCCTAACATTGGCGCCGGCCATTCATATCTCTCTGGCCGTTTTTCTTGTCTGCTAGGGTGGTCGTAGCATCAACTGGAGTAGAACTTTTTGACTCTTCCTCTACTTCGTACTCCACGCTCAACGTCCAGCTTAGGACATCGTGGGTACAGCCTACTCGTACGTCTCGGGATCGCCAATGGGGCTTCCAAGACCTGTGGAAATAAACTAGCACAACTGCTTCGTAGTTTGAAATAAGACAGCACCATAAGCTGTGGAAACTGAGCTCACCGTCCGTTCGTTGATTCCGATCCGAAGCGATGGGAGTCACTTGAGAAGGTCAGCTAGGGTTGCTGTTGCTTGACCCCACCTCTTAGGCTCTTATCCACCAAGCTACTCTGAACTGGGTTGAGTATGCTTCTGTTCAGTCACACCGCGCTCGTACGGTTTTGCGTCTTGGTCATGCCTTTTTGACTTTCCTTGCTGAAGTACAAGTGATGTGTGGGAAGGAGACAGCTGGGCAGTCATGCTTCTGTACGCTACACTACTCATGCGCCCTTGAGCAATTACGAAGTAGGCCCTCCATTCCGGGTGCACAAGCTTCAATGTTCCATCTTGTACTTAGTAAAGTTTAGTTTACTTCTTTGCACCAAGTGCCGGGCTAAACTACCTCTTCCTTACACACCTCATTAACACCTCAAATTTGGATAGGCACGAGACAAAAAGGACAATCGGAGGGAATTCGTCAGCCATCACCAACGAGAGTTCTTAGCCTGTTGTTTCCTAACTCCTGTCCGAATGCGCAATTTAGCCTCCGAGTATAATTCATGGGATTTTTAATGCAGTCCGGACGACATTTGAAAGACCAATATGGTATTGATGTCTTAACAAGCCAGACTGGGAAACAGCACAGTGAAAGTGTATAAGTGGAAAGAGCCCCTGTGACTGGTGCCTGTCAATGTGGGGGAGGGGGTGGGTGCAATTGTGCACTTTGCCGCGTATTTCGTAATAATGATAAACTAGGCAGTTAGCAAAGTGGGAAATGGCCTGGCCTGGCCACAACCCAGGTCTAGACCTATGTTGCAACATTGAAACTGGGCAGGCAGGGCTTTGGGGGGGGTGTCCGCGAAGTACCATGATCAGCCGTGGAGTCTTCCACTGTGACTAAATCCCAGCAACACGTTGTACTGGATTCGAACCCGCGAGGAACCGGGTGACAGTTGATCCACCGAGATCTCGCCTTGCTCCGGCCACGAAAACCCTTCCCAAGGAGCCTACAGGAGTACTTCGTACACGGGAGGTACCCGACCGATGACACAAGCCCACGCCACACTTACGAGGTAGGCTACGAAGGCGGCTCCATCCCGAAGCGTCTACGATGTTCCTTTTCTTGGAAGTTGAAGGGGGAAGGGGAAAAAAGTCCACTCATGGCCCAATGTTTCTGTGCAAATTGGTTCCCATCCATCCTGAGCTTGAAAGGCTCTCTGTTTGTCATTTGTATATATAAACCTCGTGGCTGTCTAGTTCCACAACAGCTTGAACCCCCCTCTTCCCGTTTCCATCTTACCCTTCCATCTCTCTTAAACCAGACTTAGTGCCTTTTTTTTTCGCACCCCGGACAAGACCTTCAAACTGTCCAGACAAGACGAAAGAGCTCTCATTAATCTCGACCATTACAAATCTAGACTATCACGTCAACCTTGAAGGGCTTACACCATCCAGGTTCTCTCTCCTACACTATACGAAGTACTACGTCCTCTTTTCACCCACTCCGCGAGCCAGCAAGTTCACAAAGAACGACTTATATTATCCTCGACTCGCAACCCTGAAGAAGAAACACCTTGAAGTAACCAACAAATACTTCAAAACCACTTATACTCTCGATTATCGACGAGCATAGAGGAAACCAAGCCCTATCTCGACGCCAAACCAAACCTACCATACCAACCAGAAAGAGCAATTTCGCTCAGCCACACCAACCACAATGTCTCCCACATACACAATGTCCGCACACCTGTGCAAGCAAATCTACTCCTCCTGGCGCCAAACCCGTCACCCTTCTCCCGAGCCACTGAGCCCTTCTCAACAGCGCCGCTCCTCCACCTCGTCCAATTCTTCCTCCACCTCGAGCTCGCCGTCTTCTTACTTTACTTCCGGCAAGACTTCGATCGATGCGGATCGCGACGCAGCGACGAGTCGGAGGGTCGGTGGCAGTAACACGAGATAAAGCAACCGAAATGGGGGAGGAATGATCACAACGTTCGAACATTCAGGATGATGGGAATTATTCGAAATTGTTCTTGTGTGAAAGCAGCGGGCGAGCCTTTTTTTTTTCCTTTTTAATTTCTGTTTTCATTAAATCTCATTTGTCGTAACAACAACAACAATGGTCGCCCCGGATCGGAATGGCAGATATCAATGGCGTTCTGGGTTTCATCATGGGTTGAGGGCTTTCGTTTCTTTTTGTTTTGCCTGGGAATTAGTTTATCGAGTATGAAATCCATCGCCTTGATTTTATTCTTCGAATACTTTTGCTGCTCCGTTTATTCTCGATTCCTTGATCCTAAGGTAGATCAATATTGCTTCTTTTCCTTCCTGTGCGATGTCCGGCTGTTTCCGGGCTGGTTTGTGAAGGCCCGTACGATCGGACGACACCGTGCCTCACCCCGCCAGTTATCCGGCCTTTCTCGGCTCGGAACAGCCAAGGACACGCCCATTGGCTTCCGAAACCAGTTCCGATCCACGCAACTTTGCGTTCGGGACAGGATGCATTTGTATCCAGCGCGAGTTTATATCGATAACGTTCGTAATGAGAACTGCCCTTCGCGCCTTACTTATTTATTACTATGGCTTTGAATTCTCGGAAAAGATGAAGATGACGATGTCAATGATGATCCTGTGTACTAATCGTTCATTGTCCTTCTCATGATATTCGAGGCACTGCCAGATTGAGAGTTCCGTTCTCATCCTTGCATGGTAAATGGCCGCAAATGCGAGGAGATGCCCATCTACGTGTAGTTTATCTCGTTGGAAAGGATCTTCAGGTGTATCAACTCCCAGGTCACCAGCAAGCATGCCCAGCCCTACTGGAGTTCTGCCTCCAACATTGATGACAAGTGTACCTCGAGAGTAATTTTTCGTTCGACAGTGAATACTTCATTCGCTAGACTCCAGAACTGACATCGTATTCTCGTTATCTTCGTAATATTCCATCCTAAGAATCAAATGTATCGCCAATGGTAGGAACAGATTCTCTAAGAAGCGAAACGCGCATATAGAACAGCAAAAAACAACCGCATTACCATCTTCCAAAAATGCGTAAAAAAGGAAGAAGAAGAGATCGCAAGTCATCCAGAAAACCAACCCGTCTATAGTGTTACAACGGGTACCTTGTAATCACCCTCCTCAGCACTATCCTGCGGCATACCAAGTTGTGGAGCATTGTCGTCACCACTCGCCTCAGGAGTCTCCAGGGGCGAGGACGAACCCTGAATCCTCCTCTTAGCCTCGGCCTTCTCCGCTTCTGTTACGTCCTTCTCATCCTTGCGCATATCTGGCTTCCACTGGGACTCATTGGGAGAGTGGCCAATGGACATTCCCGCTCGGACCTAGCATACCAAGTTAGAAAAACAAAAACAACTCACCGCAAAACGAAAACCATTTTGTATGTAGGGAAATCGGAACTCACCAGCGTCTCCAAAGCAGTGTTTGAATTGTCCACAAGGTCATCATCAAACCTCATCTTGCCCTCTTCGAAGAGCAACACGATGGTCGATCCGCCAAACTTAAAGTAGCCAAGCTCCTCTGCTCGCTTGACATGGTCTCCTTCGTTGCGCGTGATCACGGTGCTGCCCACCATCATGGCACCTACGCAAATGACCATGACACGGCCGTGCTCAACGCTGTCGATGGGTACCAGCACACGGACGTTCTCGCCGTAGACGTCCAGTGCGGATCGGATAGCCATGGGGTTGACCGTGTAGTACTCTCCGGCGATGAGTTCGGGCTTGCCCATGACGCCATCGACGGGAATATGGAATCTGTGGTAGTCCTGGGGGGCCAGCCTAAAGATACCCAGAGCACCGTTCTCGTAGCGCTTAGCTTCATGACCGTATGCCTCGCCTAGGAGCCGCTTAACCGAAAACTCCCGTCCCTTGATCCAAACCTTCGTCGCCTGGTCAACCTTGTTGAAGACGACACTCCGACAATCGGCGGGCGATACGATGATGCGCGGGTTGTTAGGGGCGGAGCAGGGGCGAGCGCCGGGCTTCAGGGCTCGGTAGAAGAATTCATTGAAATTCTTAAACTCATCGAGTGGTAAGAGCACCTCGGTCAGATCGAGGTTGTGGAACTCGATAAATGGAATAATCTGAGATTTGGACGCGGGATCGTCATATTTCTTCCCTTGCTTGATACTCATACTCTTGAGGAGTTTGCGAACTATGGCGGAACGGGACGGTTAGCAACAATCACAACAAAAAAGAACATTGCGTCCCGGTTTGGGGGAGAACAACTTACTTTGCTTCTTCTCCATACTATTGGACTTCAGGCCCTTGTACAGCAGCCGGATACCGAGCCTCACGTACACGCTCATCTTCTCCTCGTTGATCTGACCCGTAATTCGGTCCTGGACGAGGATGTTGGCCGAGTTGGCGCCAAGCTTGTAGCCTCCGTACGAGATCTTGGTAATGACCTTGGAGTACCACTTCCGCTGTGCTTGGCTAGCTGTCACGAACCCACCCATCATCAATTTGTTCACCTGCCTCCAGTCTTGACTGGCGCAAGTGGCAATGTGGGTGATGATGTCTGCATCCTTCCGCTTGTTGAGACGCGGCTGGTGGCAGATGGGACATTCTCGTATCTCAACGACATGTTCCTCGCCGCGGTCTTCGACCAGCTCGTCCTTGGAGGGGAAGTCGCCTTCTTCACCCGGGGCGATTAGCTCGGGTACTACAATAGTTGACGACGCACTTGAATCTTGGTGAAGTATGGGCGGTCGTGCAGGTGGTTCTACGGGTCCTACGACGCCGGGTGCTGTGCTGGCAGACGAGTCGCCAGATGGCGTCGAACTGTCACTCTCGCCGCTCGGATGGGCAATAAGGCCCTTCACGCGGTCACCCAAGGATGGTTGTTTGTTGCCCTTGGCCAACAACTGCTCCTCGAGGCAGATGACGACTTCATCCACCGTCAGATCCTGCTCCTCGCCTCCGTTGATCCTATGAGGGAACCGCTGGAAGAAGCTGTCGATAGTAGACTCGCGGAGGGTCGATCCAAGTGTGTCAAGCATAGTGGTTAGCTCGACTTTGCTAATCTGGCCGCTCTCGTCTGCATCATATTGCTTAAGCATAGCTCTCCAAAATTGTTGCCGCAAGGCAGGGTAAGGCATGTATTTCGCACGCAGATTCAGAATTGGGCTGTGCTTGTCCTCCCATTTTTCAAGGTTCTTCATCTTCAACGGCAAGGAGAACTCGTAGAAGTCTTGAGCCTCTGGTTCGCTGGGCGGCGATTCTGGGCCCTCGCTAGGTGGAGCTGGGACGGCAAGCGTATCGCCGGACGGGACTATGACATGTTGCGTCGGCGCCGTCGAGCTCGACGTAGCCGAGGCCGTGACGGAGGCCGCAGGGACGGTATCCGAAGGGGTCTTAGATCCTGACTGTTTGATCAGCTTGCTTAGGCTCTGAGTCGACGAGGACCGTGACAAACCGAGCTTCCTGAATCGCTGACGCTTAGGTTGCTCGTATTCTGGCGGATCTCGTAAGTCATAGAGACCTGTCTCCGGATTGGCCTTGGGGGCCTTGTCGATTAGGTCCTTGACTGGAAGGTTACAGGAGGCGATGAAATCGTTGCCAGAATACTTGTCATGATCGATGACGGTGAATGCGAAGGAGTACTGCTGCTCGTGGGCGAGAACCTGGAAAAGCAACTTCTCGTTAAACACGGGGTTTAAGTTGTGGCGGACCCGTCGAGTTCGGTATGTCTTCTTGCCTAGCGAGGCAACCACGAAGGGGTCCATGTCAAAGCTTGTCCGCGTGAGGTTAGATTCTGGAGGCAGGTCCGTGATGTTGCAAATTTCCAGGAATATGATGCCCAAGACATCGGAGCCACCACTGAATTCGTAGGCGTTCTCCTTCCTCTTCCTCTTTAGTCTCTTGATGCGTAGGCGGCGTTTTCTCCGCTCGATAGCCTCGGGCTTCGTGGCATCCTCCTCGAGGATCTCGTCGCTTGCGTCAATGTCGTAGTCATCATCCTCGTCCTCATCCTCATCGTCGTCAATGTCTGACAGTGTAGTGTCAAGCCCCTCTCCTGGAACGGTGTTGGTACTCGGTGCAAGCAACGCAGTGGTTGGCCCCAGCTTCGGGCTTCTGCTCTTGCCGTGGCTCGGAGTCATGGTCGGCGTGATATTTCGCGATGCGCTTTCGGGGACGGTCTTGACAAGAGCGTTGAACTTGTCGAAGATTTGCTGAGGAGTGGCGTTGGGATTCGAGGTGTCGTGGAGGGTGAACTGGAGCTGTACCTCGCCCGAGACGATGCTGGTCTTCTTGCCGGGCTTCTTGCTCCGCAGCGGGTACCACTTTGGCTCTTGTACGGGCTCGCCATTGGCAAATATATCCTCGAGGGCAAGGTCGAACTCGCCCATATAGTCCTTTCCAAAGCGATCCTTATCCCAGCATATGACATCAAGTAGCAAGCTCTGCACCGAATTGACAGGGAGGTCTTCAATCACATTCCATTCCGGGTTCAGAGTCTTGGGAACCGAATGCGTGATTGCTTTGGCGTCGCCGATGATCAAGACTAGATACTAGAACCATTGAGGTTGCACGTTAGCGAGGTATTCGAGCAGTCGTGACTTAACAATGCTGGTGTGCCCCTGCAGAAACGGGCAAAGATATTTGAGATCAAGAAGAATTGGTAACTGGGGAATGGAATGCATCGTTGCATTGCAATTTGAATCTCCCACGGAAAGGATCAAGCTTCAACGTACCGGATCGGAAGTACCAGATCGATCTTTGGCAGCGAGGTTGCGGCCCTAGAGAATTTCAAAGCTCAGGTCAGTTTCACCGACTATGCGGAAACAATGGCTCGAAGCTGCTGGACAGTGTCGCGATATGAAGTCCGAGATGGAGGGGCAGCATGTGGGTGGGTGCGGGCAAGGTGGGTAGCTCCCCCCCTCTGTGGCGATGGGGTTTTAGGAGCAAAGCTACGACGTACCTTGAGGATGGAAACCCGGAGGGCCAGGCCATTATCGCGAGTCGAATTCATGGTGTCTTTGTCTCTATTCTTGGGCGGACTATTGCTTCGGCCGTTGTTGGACGCAGAGCTGGTGATCGAGCTGGACGATTTCAGGCGGGATGGTATTATTCGCACCATGGCGAAGGAGAGGGGAAGGACGAGGGGAATAAGCCCGGTTTATCAATGTGAGGCCCGTCAGGCAGGCGGAACCCCCTGAGCGGGGGGGATTGCGTACGCTGTGGCCCTGTCGGAGGGCTGAGGGAGAGGCGGATTGGGCGGATCGATGATGGTGGGCAAGTATTGACTGTAGTCTGTAGTGTACAACAGGGAACGGCTTGACGCAGCGAAAGGAGGGCGCCCACAGCACTGCCAAGTCAGATTGTGCCAGGTGCCCAGAGGAGGAGGCCAGTCTTGGTCAGTCTTGGTCAGTCTTGGTACTTCGTATGTCGATAGGGCTGGAGTGATTTGATTTGATGACTTCGATATCAATTGATGACTGGTAGTGACGTATTTTGTGAACAAAAAAGCGAGCAGCAGCAACAGCCATTCCAATGCAAAATCAAGTGGTGTCCAGGGTCCAGCTGCAGATGCGAGGCACACAACCCCGTCAAATGACTGGGTTAAGAACCACAGGCAAGAATCAATCGGAACTGGGAAAAGTCGAGAATAAAAAATAAAAATAAAAAGATCGGTCGTCGAAAAAGGAATGGGCCAGACCTTTACCAGCTCATACCACTGGCGTGTTAATATTATCCCACTTCTAGACTCGGAAAAGGTTTTGATCTGCTCTGCGAGGGATCGACCCAAGTCTCGAGGTTTGATCACTCCTTAATAAAATCCAAGCGTCACCTGCTCCGCGGGAACGTAGCAATTGAGTGGTGAAACGGAAAATCGGGCTGGCGGATCTCTCGATTCGGTGGAGTTGGATATGCAAGGATGCGGTTCTCCTTTGAAAAGTGGCCGTGAATTGATGTCTCAATTTTCCCTTAAAATCAGCCTCCCTCGTTTTCAATATCCTGGCTTTTGCATTAAGGAGCTGAAAGGACTCATTCAGCTCCTCTCCTCGTCAATCGCCGGTTGCTCTTGCTGCCTCTCTTTATCGCTCGCGCTGGTGACCCGTTGAGGGTTCGTCCCTTTTCAATAGAAGTATTTTGATCCAAGGCTTCGTGTGTACTTGTACGAGGTACAAGCACGGTCGTTTCGCTCTCCTCTCCCCCCCCACAAACTACCTTTGATAATTCTTGCAAAGGGGTCTTTGCTTTAGGGATAGTTGCCAGCAATTGCCGTTAGTGCCGTGAGCTATGCGCCAAGCCAAGCATGCTCGACGGATTTAGTGCGTGTGGTATTATTTTAGGGCGGTACAATAGCTGAAGGGAAAAGGGGGTGGGCTGCTATGCGATGGGAAGAATTAGTCCCAACGTCCTTTCTGGAGAAAGAGCAAAATCCGGTGCTATGTCCGCGGAGGGCGGCGGCGCTCGTCTGTCGAACTCGGTCGGGGTTTGCAAAAGTGCTTCCGTCTTGTCGTGTGCCGTGTTTCGAGCTTTGGAGCGGTATCTCTAAGGGTGAACGATACTTGGGAGAGATCGCAATGCCAAGCGACTCGACCACAAATCTGGAGCTGAAGGCAGCCTCAGTTGAGACTGGATGTTCAAATAATCCAAGGGGGAAAAAGCTTGGACTATCTGTCTTGGCCAGGCACCAAATTACCGTTTTCAGATAGTTGCAATCATGAGAAGCCTTTCACATGCACTTGTAATTGAGAGTGCGAAGTGTATCCTCCGGCGCCAAAGAGACAATTGAACATTGAAGAGAAGAAAAGACTTGGGAAGGGAGGTCAGCAACCTCGCCAGGTTGGGTCCAATGGCAGTAATAAATCCGATGGGAGGAAGTCCACCAGTCAGGTTAAGTTGAAACCAGGATGGTCTAGGCTCCCTACACCCTGGGATCCATGCTCTAATTATAATTCATGTTGGGGATTGGAAAAAAGCAGAACCCAAAGAGAGAAACTCCTTGTACGAAGAAGTAATCTTCCAGCTTGGTTGCTACATTACATCAATATTGGAGAGGCCGCCTTCCTTTCGCGTGCTCATCTCCTACGTCTCGTGGTATTGCTGGGGCCAACAAAACCCTGGACAACACGGGAAGGACGGAAATACGGGAAGAATGAGGCTGCCAATGCTTCCTCTCCCCATATTCTCTCGCTTGATTATGCCGAGAAGGAGCCTTCCTCCGTTGACCACTTCGGAATCCTGTCAGTCTGACCGGATGCGAAGGCAATCCAACAATTTGGTGGATTGATCAGTTGACACAGCTCGCCGCATTCAGTTCCCCCACCGCTGCCTATTCTCTACGTCCTATGTCGTCCCTACTTCGTAGTTCGGAGAGCATCATCGATGAACTCTATCATTGGTTCTGAGCCTCTGTCTTAGCCTACTCACGGCCAAAGAACAGTTGTTGCTTCTTGCAAAACACACTAGTGCATTCTCTGGAAAGGAAAAAAAACGAATTAGTGTTTGAGATCGAGGTGCCTTTCGGGGCTGGGTCAAGGTAGCAGCAATGCAAGACATCGTTCGGTGGGATATTGAGACCTCCGGATGATCTTTTGCTGAATGGACACAACCTCCCGTTCTAGATGGCCCCAACGGTGCCAACTTGTCGAACGATGACCAAAGGAAGATGTTGATTAATCCCCGCCAGATGCAAGTCGGAAATGGACTCAACTAGGTCCAGGCGTTCGGCATTCGCATCCGTCTTTGTGCCTACGAATGTGCCAGTACGAAGTAGTGCTCTCAAGTCGAGCTTTGATCGTGGCCTGGCCAGAATTCCTCCCTAAGCCACATGCACTAGCGAACAGATAATCATATGCTGATATATTAATAGGATGAGCCGGTCACACTTTGTTAAAATCAAGGTCAAACTGTCGGCGTGGTCTAGACCAGGCTGAGTGACGCTAAATCGTTGCACTGCTCACCAAGGCTTGGCACGGAGATAGCTCGAGAAGGATGGTGTCGAGGACAGGTTGGGAAGGCAAAAGGCCCGATGCACCTTCCGCATCAACATCTGCTGCAACATCACCAACTGTCAGTCTTGAGACGCAAATCTTGAGGCTACGTATTTTGTAGACTACGAAGTACACTACATCAATACTTCGTACTTCTGTCTTCCCCTTACGGAATAAGCACTCAGTGCCCCTTAATACTGCAGCCCAAGATCATCAGGGCAGACCAAGCCCATTCTGTTTTCCCTCGCACTCGCTGGCGCTAGCTCACCAACCGTTGAAAGCTCTAATAAAATAAACACGTCACTTACACCCCACATTCAGCTTTCCCGAGCTACGCGTCCCTCCTAGTTTAGTCCGTCCGATCCATATTCCAATGATAGCCTGCATTTATTGAACCCATCCTTCGTATGATCAATCATTCAGGGGAGGGAAGGAGGCCACCGGAGTTCGGAAGAGCTGGCCAAAAGCTAATTCGCAGGATTCTCAAGGCGGCACTCCCACCGTCATCAATTCATCGTGCTAGCATCATGCTCATCCAGGCTGCTCCTAACATCCTTCCCACCATTGGTGGGCGTTCGGTTACAATGAACCCGGGATGACCCCAAGGTTATTCCTTTGCATCAGCCCCCGGTTCCTTACGCATGAGCCCCTTCCTCTCATCGAGTCCTGTTGAACAAGACTCTATCAAAAGACAAAGACAACAACAATAAGTGTTCATTTGATAGGGTTATTGCAGATTATATGCGCAGCGCTACTCCACGATAGACTAGGGTTAAACTACAGCTTACGAAGTACAGCGTCTATTACTTCGCTGTCAAGGATCGATTGATTTATTGATGGGGCCTAAACAGCAGGATTGATCTAAATCCCACCAGTTTACAGAAGTAGTGGGCACCATTATTAGACAGGTCAATCAGCATTGATCTCCCTAACCCTCCACGCCTTTTGCCCTCCGGCTGATTCTTCCCATATCGCCGATCACTGCAGATCCTCCACAAGTCCCAAGACCGTTCCGTCCTTCCCAAACTCAACGACCTCAACGACCAGCCATGATGTGCAGTATTAGCCTCTTAAAACCGCATCAGCCAGCCCGCCATCAAACGAAGCATCTTGTTTCCGGAATGGTTACGATGCAAGACAGTGAGACACTGGTCTCTTTCCGTCCCTTCCTGCCCTACGTCTGGTCTTTACTGCAGACACAGCCCCCATTCGCTTCTCTTCTCCTTTCAATCGAGAAGGTGGCATACTGGAAACCCGGGTTCGGCGTTGTCTTGGCCTCTCGGCTGGCGGCGACAATGGAGTCCCAATCTAGCAAAGAGCCCAACAACCACTACATGGTACCGCTCCATCTACCCACAGGACGAAAATCCCCCTAATCTCGAGACTGGTGGAACCTGTGGTCACCTGTTGGCCCTCTTGTCGAATGTGATATCTGGAATTGGAAGCTGCTTGGTTCCGTCGTGGACGCAGGCTTCTAATGTCTGCACCTTAGCACCACCAGCAAACGAAATCGAAAAGAAAAGGAAAAAAAAAAGAGAGAGAGAAGAGAGAACATAAGAAGGTAGAAAGTGCCCCAAAACACTCGACCTCTCCCAAAAGGAAAGAGACAACCAACCTGTAACTCATATTAGCGACAAGGAGGTGGTTGCGAAAAATGTAGAAAAGGGCAAAAAAGAAATAAATGGTCAGTATGAGGGTCGAACTCATGACCTTGGCATTTACTATGTAAGCCGGATAGCTTATTAGTACCACGCTCTAACCAACTGAGCTAACCGACCGTGTCGCTCGTGTTGAAAAATGTGTTTCCTAATTTCATCCATTAAGGTAAAGTCACACCCTTTTCTGGCGAACCGGGTTTTCCGCTCTTCTCTCAACTTTGATTTGATCTCAAGATGAGATCCGTGATAGGCGTAATTGAGAGTTCCCCATTGTGCTTGTCCAGTCAAATTCTACTATAAGCTCTATTATATTATTGATCTATTTTCACTCCCCAATTACACTTGCGATTATACGCGCGAAGGTCACCTTCTTCCTCGTTCTCCACGCCCATCACCCATGCCTTTTCAGTTCCCCCTCCTTCAGCCTACCTGCCTTTCTCGAAAGTCCGTCTTTCACCCCGCCATGTTGACCTTATTGCACTCTCCCCAGTCCCCAGACTAGTGTAGCGCCAGGCGATTAATACCTCATCTCCTGATCAGGCATTCTCCAAAGATATACCCTGTCCGTCTCCACTTCGAAGGTTTGTGGTCGCGGAAGTTCCGGGGCCGTCACATCCGGCTGGGAGGAAGGAGCCTCTCGCGTTATTATATTATACTCAACTTTTGCCTCGGGCGAAAGTACGGAGATGGGGTTGAGCAGCGATAACCCCAGCTTGATGAGATATTTCTTTTACCATTGCGATGTGGGGACCCTTTACTTCTTCTGGACGAAAATGCAGTATTGTATTTTAGAGGTGTTTCCATGTTTGTACGAATGGCAGAAGCCGATCCATCCCTCCGCAGCCCTGTGGGGACTGAGGGTTTTCACGGGGTGAGAAGGGACCATCCACAACCCTCCTAGAACTAATAGCATTGAAAGTCTCTGGGAGCCGCGTTTACATAGTAGCCTTTGGCTCCACGTCGATGCCTAAGTTTAGCTTACATCGAAGCTCAAGTGAACTTTTTGAGAGACTGCTTGTGGGAACTGGGCGACAAGTGCAGAAGACCCTTTAGCAGCATCCCCGGATTGTAGGCTGTGGCTATGTGGTTCCCGCATAGCATGCCTAGCTCCCGTGGTGCATGTCTGGAGCACCATCCTTTCGTCCTTCCAGAGTCCAGACTCTAGATGTGTCAAACTCGCATCGACACGTATGTGGACTATGTGAAATAACATGTAGGCTAAAGACGACAGCTGTCAATGACTAGGTTTTGCTCCATCGTGTGTACAGGAGCAGTAGTGCCGTTGCAGTATCCCGGGACAGATTCTCAGGCCTAATCGATTTTTTATCACCCTCTCGTTGACTCTACCACGATGGCCTTCATGAACCTTGAGGTCGATCAATAGCTCCTCAAATGTTTTCTACATCTACTTTCGCTGTCGTAGTTCCCACCAAAAGAACACGGACGAGAATGTCAGCCTTGGAGAGGAGAGGACTATGATTGGTCAATGGCAAAATGCAGAGTAAATATCTCGTTGACAGCTGTGGATAGTTAACACATCGGGGAGCGAGAGCGAGCTGGTTCGTGATTTCAGTGGTAGTAGAAACATGCTATTGCCATTGCATTCAATTGGTATCTGACAAAGCCGTTAATAAAA